>CAKAOI010049238.1:0-20834 GCA_916701655.1 Sebastiscus albofasciatus
TCAATGCCGAGGACCATCCCTGTAAAGATGGGAGTCATGTTTTAAATGTATTATAATGAAACAACGGTTGAAAGGTTTAATATCCTGTAAAGAATTGGATTTGGCTGGCTGAGATCTCCTGTTTTTAAAGCATTTAAAATGCATATATTGGGGCCGTCAAAGTTAACGTGATAATAACGTGCTAACGCCACTAATTTCGTTAACGCATTAGCGCAATCGATCTTTTGGAGCTTTGTAGCGTCTTAAAGCTTAAGTGAAGATACTGCTATCATATGAAACTAGAAAACCTAAAGGAATCCTTTGGTACCAACCATGTCATACTAGCTTGTCACAAAGGAAGCTAAATAACGCTCCAATGTTCTGCTAAATTTTGGCGAGGAGAAACTGGCATGGCCATTTTAAAAGGGGTCCCTTGACCTCTGACCTCAAGATAATGAAGACGGGTTCTATGGGTACCCACGAGTCTCCTCATTACAGACATGCCCACTTTATGATAATCACATGCAGTTTGGGTCAAGTCATAGTCAAGTCAGCACACTGACACACTGACAGCTGTTGTTGCCTGTTGGGCTGCAGTTTGACATGTTATGATTTGAGCATATTGTTTTATGCTAAATGCAGTACCTGTGAGGGTTTCTGGACAATATCTGTCACTGTTTTGTTTTGTTAATTAATTTCTAGTAATAAATTTATACATCCATTTGCATAAAGCAGCATATTTGTCCACTCCCATGTTGATAAGAGTATTAAATACTTGACACATCTCCCTTTAAGGTACATTTTGAACAGATAAAAAATGGGCGATTAATCGCAATTAACTCCTTTTTTTAACTATCGATTGACAGACCTGATATATACACTCACCGGCCACTTTATTAGGTACACCTTGCTAGTACCGGGTGGTCTTCTGCTGCTGTAGCCCATCTGCTTCAAGGTTGGACGCGTTCAGAGATGGTATTCTGCATACCTTGGTTGTAACGAGTGGTTATTTGAGTTACTGTTGCCTTTCTATCATCTCCAACCACTCTGCCCATTCTCCTCTGACCTCTGACATCAACAAGGCATTTTCGTCCACACAACTGCCGCTCACTGGATATGTTCTCTTCTTCGGACCATTCTCTGTAAACCCTAGAGATGGTTGTGCGTGAAAATCCCAGTAGATCAGCAGTTTTTGAAATACTCAGACCAGCCCGTCTGGCACCAACAACCATGCCATGTTCAAAGTCACTTAAATCCCCTTTCTTCCCCATTCTGATGCTCGGTTTGAACTTCAGCTAGTCGTCTTCACCACGTCTAGATGACGTAATGCATTGAGTTGCTGCCATGTGATAGGCTGATTAGCTATTTGTGTTAACAAGCAAATGAACAGGTGTACCTAATAAAGTGGCTGGTGAGTGTATAGTAAAAAGGTAAAGTATACATAGGTAAAGTGACCACAAGTCTTATGGCGTATTGTATGAAGCTCTCCCTGAGCCTGGTGGTGCCGAAATTAATCACACACGCAAACACCTAATTTAGGCCTATAGCCACGTGCGATCACTCTCCCACGAAAGATTCATCACTTGACATGACTGTCTGTTTGACTCATTCCACTCAACCATAAAATATGCAGGTTGTGCAGCGAACTGGCAACCACTTGTTGTGAAGTGAATGCAATGAAACGGGGGAGGGAGGATGCCACATCTAGCGGCTGAATGTTATCAATGTTATCAATTGTACCTTTAATTAAGTTTGTGCCAGAAGGGAGCGGCGTAACTAAATAAATATTATACACTGCATTAAGAGTGATATTAGCTTGCGGCGCCCATCTGTTCAAGTGAGCTGTGTTTGCACATACTGTATGTCCTATATACAGTGTATAGGAGGAGGCTTCAGGCCTGTCCTCGGTGCCAAGAAGAAAGGATATCACACTAATAACTTTGTATCATCTCCTTCCAGGCGGATGAAGACGACGAGGAGCCCGAGGGGCGAGCCAGCTCCGAGGAGGAGAGCTCCGACGACGACGACAAGAGCTGGGTGGAGGAGGTGAGGGAGCAGCGGAGGTTGATTCGGGAGGAGGGCCGCGACCGCCGCCGGCAGCAGAGGAAGGAAGCGGACCGCAACACCGTCCTGCTGGAGAGGGAACAGAACGGAGGAGAGAAAACCTCAAACACGGCCGACGGCAAGAAGACAAGTCAGCCTCAGTATTATCAGATCAAAGCCGGGGAGGAGTTCAGAAGTTTTAACGACATGGCCCGCAAGCAGAGACTACAGAAGTATGTCTTTTTGGAATCTGTATTAAATGGGACTGTTAGAGGAGTGCTGGCTTACTGTGTGGGACCAGACTATTATTCAGATTGCTTCAGGGTTTGCAGCTGTTTACGACGGGGGAGGGCGGAGGAGGGGATAACCTGATCTGTTCCAGTTATGGAGGAAACGTTGTGGTGCATGCTATCTCTAAATGAATAGATTTACAAACTCACTGGAGTTCCTGAGCCAAATGACACTACTCTCTGACCGAACTGTATCCTCTTTGGTATATTGTGTCTGAGGAAATGTGTGTGTACTCTTCCAGGGCTTCTTTGGAGGACCGTCTGAAGTTGGAGGAGAACTCTGGAACCAGCAACATGGCCGACACTGCAGTGGGCAGCAAGCAGCTGACCTTCACTCTCAAAAAGGTAAACTGTTTTCATGACGCACCATCCTCTGTGTCTCCTATAACTCACTCCATTGTTTAATGCAATGAAGTACAGATATAAAAGCCCAAACCCTGTTATCTACTGTAAACCAACTAGTGCAGCCAAAAAGGTCCAATTGACCTTTCGCTAAGTCCCGTCGCTCAAAAACACAGAATGGCCAAACGTAGCGTAGCATCTGCCAGCTCTGACCAGGATCTGACAACTATACGGCTCTGTTCAGTAGACTCCTGCAATCATTTCAGATTTTCTTCATTTACAGGCTGTTTTTTTGTGGATTTCGAGCTAGTCGTGGTTAAACGTTTTGCCTGGGCCATGTGTTAATAGTGATACTCAGAGAGGTTGGAAGGAGATATACTAGGGATGTCGAGGTGAGGACATTTACCCACCGGTTAATAAACTTGTGACAATACCGGTGTTACCGATTCCACCGGACGTTTTACAAGAAAAGACGGCGCTCAACATATGTAGCACGCTTACTTTGATCTCTACCCTCGGGTGGCTGTGTGTCTGGCTTCTCCAGTCGAGCTTTCGGTTTCCACCCTGGAGCCGCTGCGCCGTGCACACCGGCTGTGACCGGCTCTATCCTCCTCACGGTGATTGCCTCATTAACGTTCTGGATCTCTTATAGCATTGGGTTTAAATCCGAAGTGTCGCAAAAAATAATAAATAAGTCCTCCGCCATCGTCTCGTCTGTCATCTCTCTGTCGTCCCATGTGTGTGAAATCTGACTCCTGCTGCTCTGAGCTGAGAATCCGTACGGAGCAGACACTTTCACTTTCAGATAGTAGCGTCCGTCACCCGACTATGTCTTGATAACACGGCACTGCTACGCTAAAATGAACTAAATGGGTTTTATTTCTATAAAAAAAAAAAGGCAAAACGAAGGTTGGGGTGGTGTGCCCGACCACTGTGTACCACCGTTAACTTCTATGCTATGCCAGCTACTGAAGGTATACCGAATGTATACAAATGCTGCTTTTGCTTTGTAATGATTGCAACAGTGAATTAAGACCTACCCAGCTTTCCAGGAACAGTGTTGTTCTTTTTCTTTTTAACCTGCTTTCGCTGCTGAATCAGTTTGACATCCTGATAATATCCTTCAGACGCATATAGTCGATCCTTCTGTCTGCTTCTCTCTGAAATCGCTTTTTCCCAAAAATGTGCTGGATATGTATGCAGGGAGTGCAGTTAGTGACAGTGTGGGCTATATGCAGCTCTGGCAGCTTGACGGAGCAGCAGCTGGGGGGGCTTAAGCGAAGGGTCAATCGTGGGTTGTATTCATTCAATGAAACATTACAGCGGTCGTCGTTGCAGACACACACCTGGCACTCCACTGAGTTGTTGTTTAACATGCGTCATTCTATCCTCATTTGCAGTCGGAGCAGCAGACGAGGCAGCAGCAGGCAGAGCGGGAGCACCACGAGGAGAGGAGGAAGCTGAGGCGCTCGGCCGGACACCTGAGCAGTGCCCGCGGCGGGAGAGGCAGGGGCGGCGGCGGTGGCAGGGGTGGCGGCGGCAGGGGCAGGGGCAGGGGAAGGGGAGGAGGGAGAGGCCGGTACTGAGAAGGGCAGCCTAGTCCTCATCCAGGGCCTTTTTGTCCAGAGGCAGTACCGACACAGTCAAGGTGTTGTAGTGGCTTTCATTAACTCAACGTCAAGCAAGTTGAAGAATACAGATTTTTACGCTCTAGAGATTCTGCACAAGTGGTAAAGACTGACATTGACGAACAGATAAGCCTGCCCCGCCCCCCACCTCCCCCTCCGCTCCTGGGTGGTCTGTGCCATGTGATTAGCCGCTCTCTGCAAATTCAGAGCACATTAGAAAAGATTAACTATGTCGCCACCTGTGTGCTTACGCCATTATCCAAAATATACCTCGACTACATCCTTTTTTTTTAGCAGCAGCAGCGGCACCAGACCTCCGTCTCTTTAGAGATATGAAGATCTGAAAGGACTTGACATGACCTGCCTTGTCTCAGGCGTCTGGTTTTCTCACAACTGCTCCTCAGTTGAGCCGACTATTTCAGTTAATGGATGGGAAGGAAGTTCCCATCTCGTGCAAAAAAAAAAATATTTTTTAATGCTCTTTGTTATTAATGTATATTGTTAAGCCAACACTGGATTAACAACACCTGTACTATAAATTATATTTGGTACAACACTTGCTTGTCTACATTGTTTTATTGCTGGGTGCCAAAATGGCTCAAAATGTGCAAATACTCAAAGTAGAGCATGCTTCCTTTGCAGCAGATCACGTCACAAGTCAGAGGAAGGGAGCAGAAAAATGTGAATGAGGAAAGTTTTTTTTCTTTTTCCTTTCCCCCGCCAACAACTGCAGTTCTTGGAAAAAGAAGGCCCGCCTGGGTGTCCTCCCCATCCCCCAGTGTGCTGATGGTGTGAACCCCCTCTGCTCCAGCATTGGTCCATTTCAAACGGGAGGGAGGTGCGTTTCAGCCCTCAGCGTGCCAACACCGGCCCCCAGGCTCATTTGAACTCATTTGATGTCGCCATGCTTTTTCACCGTGACCCCATCTGTCAGGTTTTTGTGACAGCCTTGAACAACACCTCATTGAAGAGAAATCCAGTAAATCAGCATGTCGGGACAACAAATTTCTCTCTGGACATTTGCTGCGAGAGCCAAACATAACTTCCAACGTCGTAACCTTTTAGAGGAATAGTTTGACGGTTTGGGAAATATACTGGCTTTCGCTTTCTTGCTGAGAATTACATGAGAGGGTTGATATCTCTGTCGTGTCTGTACGGCGAGCTAAAGCCAGCAGCCGGTTAGCTTAGCTTAACATAAAGACTAGTAACAACTCGTCAAAATTTGCATACCAGCACCTCTAAAGCTGGGGACACACCAAGCTGACATCAAAGAACTAGAGGCGACGAAGGCCACCAGTTGAGTCGCCTCACGTCACCTTTGTCTTGACCAAAAAGTTGCACTCGAACACACCGCAAAGACAGCAGACGGCCAACTAACACGTATGTTCTGCGCCTGCGTAAGACGAAATAATGCTCCCTACCAGCAGGTGGCGGTAGTATCCGAGGATGTCGGATATACAAGCCGTTGTTGTGATACCTACATGAAACAAAGCAGCGTTGGCCGACCATTTTCACACTACTCTCACTCACCACTTAGCTTCATTCCAGACGGCCATGTTGTTGTGAAAACATCCGTGTATTGGAATGATCAGATGAGATGAAAATTACTTTACTCGTTGGCTTGCTTTCTTCACTTCCGTTTCTGTTCTCGTGCACTGATTCGCTTAAGCTGAACAGCCAATCAGAGTGATTTCTCTCACCGACGAGCTCCGCCGTCGATTCAACATGCTAAATCTGCCGAAAAAACTCGACGGTGACGGTGCTGGACACACCGAAAAAACTAAGCCAATGGACGCTCACCAACGGCCCCAAACTGTCCGAAAATTAAGCCAGTCATGTGCCAGACTCTTGGCCGGGGCCTGTAACTTCCTGTAATGTCGTTTTTACACTTTAGATTTTATACAGAGTAAAAAAATGAGATATAATGTTTTTAATAGTGAGCTTTGGAGCTGCAAAATGTGTCACCTTTTGACAGAGCCGCGCAGGCTACTTCCCCTCTGTTTCCAGTCTACGTGCTAAGCTAAAAGTTTGCTGACTCCAGCTACGTAAGCCCCTTTTCCACCTGCAGGAACTTTCCCTCGGAGCTAGGAACCTTTTGAGGAACTCGTTACGTATCAACCACAACACACAGTGACCACAGTGTCTAAATTAGCAAATAGCATAATTTGAAAGTAGCATCGCCTCAGGAGCTCCATCTAAACCCCCCCCTCCCCTCGGGGCTCCTCCCAAGGCACAATCCCCCCACACACACACACATATGCACCAGCACCGCCGCATCTTAACTACTTCACAGACACAGAGCGGAGAGAGGACCTCAACTCAATAACGCTACCTCATGACAAGCAAGGCCTACGGAAAGGAGGCTGGGTCACGCGTCATATCTTCGGGGGTAGAACACATACGCAGTAAAATCTGGTCTGCACTCGCCGAAATTGAGCCAATCGCAACGCACGACCGCAGCTTCATTTACACTGCGCATGTGTCATACCCCATACCCCAAGACCCATGTCCGCCCGTGACCCAGCCTCCTTTCCATAGGCTTTGATGACAAGTAACCGCGGCAGTGCTACTTTTGACTGAGTTTTCTCTTCCATTCTCCAGTAAACGTGCGGCGGCGACGCGCTATGAGTTCAGGCTGGTGCACGCCAAGGGTAGAGTACGAGCAGGGAGGCATCTTATTGGTTCTTTCCAAGCGGGCCGCGAGGCAGTGATTGGTAGACGTTTTTACAGGATTACAGCAGCTACAGATGACGGCTCTTTTCCGGTCCTTTTTCAGAGCTCATCAGTAATGGATCGCTGTCCAATATAACAAATAGTGTATACTGGAGAACATCATCAACCCTGCCTTTTAAAGTTCCGGGGACATTTTCCGGGGCCTTTTTACCTCCAAAAAAGGCCCTGATCATGGGGTTGTACTTTCTGTAAAGTACCGGAACTTTCTGGGTAGACTTTGCAGGGATGACCGTCACTGATTGGTAAAACACACACACACAGCGCTGCTGCTTCAACAGCTTCAACGGCTTCAACTCATGCACCGCTTCATTCACAAACTAGGAAGTACTCTAGTATCGATTTACGACCATTTTAGGACAAGGGGGAGAGCATTTCTCTTTGTCTGCTTTCCTACTCATTAATAAAAAGACAGAGAAAAAGAGAGAGCGATATAAGGGTGAGTGGTAATGTTAGAAGAGGGAGATTGTGAATGTTGTGAATGAGAGAAAGAAAAGTTATTTTCTGATTGTTTCATGGCGGTTACGTTCTAAAGCACAAATAAATAACCATCAAACACTCAACAGATGATTTACTGTGGAGACAGACGCTCTTAGTTTCACTTTCACACCTTACATCCAAAGCGCATCAGTGAGTATCGTTGCAGTCAGACGAAACTGAAACGTTTCTGTGTGTTTTTTAGATAAGAACAGGCGGGCACACTGAACGTCAGGCTGCAGAGTGTGTTTACTGCTGTGACCACCAGCAGCCCTCGTCACATGTCATGTTGTTTTTTCATAATTCTAATTCTAATTTGCCTAATCTTAGAGGGCCTTTAGACCGCGGTGGAAACACAGACAAGAGTGGGCGGAAGGAAACTTTTAGTTCCTTGAAAAGTAGACTAAAAGTCCCGGGAACTTTTGGTGGAAACCCGTCTATATTTACCGTAAGGTATCAATCCTCTCATCTATCTCCCAGCCATAACACCAGAAAGCGTTTTTCCCAAAATGTTGAACTGTGACCTTTTTTTTTTTTTTTTTATCGCCATGTCACTTTATATACAGCTAACCAGATCAGAATCAGGGTTTTTATTACACTTTAAAACAGACATTCAGTGGAACAAAGCATTTTGAGAATGAACAGGAAGCTTTTCATGCAGGTGTTGTTGACAGGTAGGTTCCTGAGGCCAGACGACAAAGCTCCAGCCTAGTTCACTCCTTTGTGTTGGCAATCTGTCCCACTATAGAACAAATAAACATCATTTAGCAAAGTGTCATCTAGTATAGTTCTTTAATCTGCCCCCTTTCACTTTGCTTTGGTGTCACCATGACAACTGGCAATCAGGCCACAGGAAGTGGGTCAACCAAAGCTGACACAAAGAATAAGGAAAGTGAATTTCCACAAAGGCAAGGAAGTGCTATTTGATATACTTTCCCTTTCATGCCAAACCGTTACATAACCATTACGTGTGCCTCGTGGTTTGAGATTTCTGAACATGTGTCTCTTTGAATTTATCAAGACTTTGTAATGATCAAAGATATTGTTTACTAAAATCAATACAAATCAGAGCTTGATTGCAGTAGGACATCGGGCGTGTTTCAGGTTTAATTATACATCAGACCGGCAATATGTCATCCAGATCAGGCTCTCATGACCACGCCCTCTTTTGGGGGAAAACAATCCCTAGTCCCTCATAGACGGTAACAGAGTAAACAGAAGAAAC
Source organism: Sebastiscus albofasciatus (assembly GCA_916701655.1). NCBI lineage: Eukaryota > Metazoa > Chordata > Actinopteri > Perciformes > Sebastidae > Sebastiscus > Sebastiscus albofasciatus. The sequence continues at coordinate 8,715 of CAKAOI010049238.1, forward strand.
ATGTCTCCAAACTTCTACATTAAACAAACGCTCTGCAGAAGAGTTGCTGTGCAGTTAGAGGCACCAACAATAAATCCAAAAACGCTGATCTCTGATTTGTTCTCCTGCCGTGTCCTAAAAAAGATCTAATAGACGGTCTCTATGGCTCCGAGCTATAGACCAGACCAGCATGGCGTCATCGCTGAGGCTGCGCTCCCTTTTGGGGGAAAGAAACTCGCTGTCACAGGAGAGAAAATGATGAAAAGCTGTTGTGTGGCAGGTTAACCGAGGCTTTCACACTGACATTTGAGGCACATACGATATGTGAATATCGGCTGCTGCAGTAATACAGTCATACATTAACGTTATAGCAGCATCAGACTGTCGTCTCCAAATAAATCTCAGCCTATATATCAAACAGTTGGCTATTAACACGTTGGTTATTTACAGCAACACCTAACGTGATTCAATCAAATATGATGTCTGGATAAGCCACAATATCCGGCCACTGTGTTGGACGGGGGAAGACTGAAGGGACATAGCGGCAATCAACTTTCATTTATTAAAGCGCAAATGCAATCGCAAACGCTCAGGTTCAGACCAAGCCCCCAGGAAGAGCGGCAGTCGTTGATTACAATTTTCTTAGTGGCCAAACGGCGGTACTGCAACTTCCGTGTCCGTCACGTGATGCCCATGGGCCCAGAAAGACTTTTTACCATAGACTTACATTGGGAAAGAGACATCTGTAACTCAGCGGATAATTTTTTTTAGGTGAATCAACTTCCCAGTATGAACACTCTAATAGCCCTTATTTAAATCATTAGGTCCTCAAAGTTGTAAAATGCACTAACAGCTGCATCCAGAGTTATTTCCCTTCCTCCGTTCATGTGAATGAGACCCAGATCGAGGCTGGAGCGAGGGCTGGGAGGAGGAGTTAGCAACCCGTGACGACACCGTGACAGATGTGACAGAGCCATGTGACCAAGCAGACGCTACTGCACCTGCTCTGTGGGCCCAATGGATGCGGAAGATCGCTGGACGATCCGGGTACTTTTCCAGTCAGAAGTCGAGCCATTTTGGCTTCATGCGCCAATGAGCAACTTTCATAGGAATGAACGGGGCCCCGCCTCCAACGCTGTATCCAGTTCTCTTTATACATCCATGGTTCAGATAAGATCGCAAAATAATTATCAGACATGTGTATAAAACAAACGTTTGTATAACAAGAGATGAATGGATACAAACTTGTCAAAATTACAATCCAAACACTTGTCAAATTGCATTGAAGTCAACGGGACCTTCGGTTTTCCATCCCACAAAAAGGGGCGTGGCCTTGACTTTTTGCTAAGTACCCATATGTGCCGTTCTGATATATAAACACAAAAGAATCAAAAAGCCAGGATCCTTTAATGTAACTGATTTCATATTTGATGAAGGGTTGTGGTTCTGTCATGGTAGCGTTTCCTGTTTCCCCAGAAGGGTTGTGAGTCAGTGTTACTCCTGATAATCCACAGAAGACAATGTCAACAAGCATGGTAGTATTGTCATTATGAATATGCTAATATACTGTCATTAGTGTTTCACTCAAAGCACAGGTGTGTGTCAGGTTTTTCGGACGATTCGGCATGTTGGCGCCGGCAGGTGAGAGAAGTCAATCTGATTGGCTGTTCAGCTTTAGCGCATCGCTCACTGCACGAGAAGAGAAACTGAAGTGAGAAAAGCAAGCCAACGAGTAAAGTTAAGAGGAAAAACACTGAAGGCTCTTCTCATTTTTCATCTTCATCTCATCTGATCATTCCAATACACGGATATTTTCACCATATCAGCTATGATACAATATAGAACTTCTAAACTAATTATGTCATATCACACAAACTAAAGATAAAATAACAAATTGTATTATTATTAATTATCATTTCACTGTTAATAGTAAAATAAGTTTAATTAACTATCAATTTTCCATTTATAAATGATGGTTATGATAAAGTGTTCCCCTGTTGGGTTCATGGTAGAACCATGACTCCTTCAATGTGAAGCAGTGAGCCTCCTCTCTTCAGTTCTTTCCCCCCAGAAGGATCAAAGAAGTGAAATGTGCTGACGCGGCCCGTTCGCCCAGCTCCGGGCCAACCCAGGAAAGCACAAAAGATCTTCCAGTGAAAATATGATCACATTTTTCCTTTTTTTTGCCTTGGTCCCTCCATAGAGCCGAGCGAAACCAACCCTGGGCAACTCAACCTTGAAAGGAGAAGGAATGATGAGTCAGCAGAGAGCCAGATTAAACAACTCTCCTCTCATCATTCCAGGAACAGAGGTGACAAGTGGGCAAGTGGGGCAGCCACATGCTCATTAGAACAAGCTTTTGATATAATATTAGGCTCTAATGTAGTATTTAGATTAGGGCTGTCAGTCGATTAAAATATTTAATCACAATTAATCGCATGATTGTCCATAGTTAATCGAACATTTTTTATTTGTTCAAAATGTACCTGAAAAGGAGCTTTTTCAAGTATTTAATACTCTTATCAACATGGGAGTGGGCAAATATGATTGCTTTATGCAAATGTATGTATATATTTATTACTAAAAATTAATTAACAACACAAAACAATGACAGATATTGTCCAGAAACCCTCACAGGTACTGCATTTAGCATTAAAAATATGCTCCAATCATAACATGTCAAACTGCAGCCCAACAGGCAACAACAGCTGTCAGTGTGTCAGTGTGCTGACTTGACTATGACTTGCCCCAAACTGCATGTGATTATCATAAAGTGGGCATGTCTATAAAGGGGAGACTTGTGGGTACCCATAGAACCCATTTTCATTCACATATCTGGAGGTCAAGGGACCCATTTGAAAAATTTAGCGTAAGTTTGGAGCGTTATTTAACCTCCTTCATGACAAGCTAGTATGACATGTTTGTACCAATGGATTCCTTAGGTTTTCTTGTTTCATATGATGCCAGTAACTTCACTCAAGGTTTAAAACTGAGCCCGCTACAACCTAAAAATCACAAGTTACGTTAATGCATTATTATCGTGTTAACTTTGACATCCCTAATTTAGATCATTAGATATGCAAATTGAATTATATATTAACACTATTGTTACACTCAGGATTCCATATAATAACTAGTTGTCCTATACTTGTTCCCGTTTGCACTGATGGCAAATAACTCCTGACGTAAACTCAGGAAACTGTAACCATCTAGCAATATTTGTATTCACCCTGACTCTTCATTCTCATTCATTCTTCCCTCTCTTCCTGTGTGTGTCTGACAGACAGACAGGCGTACCTACAAAGACACAAAAACAATTTAGGTCACTGTCACAGGGAGCTTTCACAGTGATGTTGAAGATGTGACCCAGATGTGTCAGCACCAGCGCTCCACCCCGAAAATAAAAAGCAGAGGGATACCAACTGTAGAACACCCCGCAGTGAGTGCATAGACTAAGGCATTGTATCTGTGTACCAGCCATGGCTGGATGGTGAAAACAGGTTTTAGGGTTAATATTGTATCATCTCTGCTCTTTGACTTTGTTAAAGCTCCCATATTGTAAAAAGTGAGATTTTCATGTCTTTTATATCATAAAGCAGGTTAAAGTGATATATAAATACTGTGAAAGTATCAAAACACTCAATCCATGGAGAAATACACACAGACCATATCCAGAAACTGTGTTTGAAACAAGCCGTTTCTGTCCATTTGTGATGTCACAAATCTACAATACTTAGACCCTTTACACAGATTTAAACGTAAACATACTAAATGTGTCCCAGTTTATTTCCTGTTGCAGTGTATGTGAATGACATCAGCTGACAGGATGTAAACATGGACCCAAGCTGTTTCCTAGCAACGCAATTCCGTTGAAATGCGCTAAAACGGAATGTTTCAGACAGAGCATGAATACAGGCATATTCAGACAGACAGCATGAGAAAAATAATGTGTTTTTTGAACATTAAAGCATGTAAACATGTTCTAGTAGAAATCCAAAATACAAACATGAACCTGAAAATGAGCACGATATGGGACCTTTAAAGTAGCTAAACACAAAAGCCTGTAACAACCTTCAACATTGTAAGGATGTTGGAAATTTGGAGTCATTCTGACCTTCACATTCAAGACACACAATGATATAAGACACACTTGACCTGTGTGATATCTCAACATTATCACCGTGACATTTTACAAAGTAAGCAGCTCACATATTTGTCTTCATATGGTGATATTAATGCCACACTATGGAGTTACAGTTTAACTAAAAATGTTCCCCATTATCATGCATGCATTCAGATCATGTGCTCTGCAGGAACAAGGATGCGTATAGTTTGATCTTGTTCTCATGCATCCAAAAGATTCCTCATCACTGTCATTATGTCCCAAATACCACATAACATGGTGGAGGAATGCTGTATGCATGTCTATGGTTCTTTGGTTAACAAGAAAAAGTCTACAGCCACGCTGGCAGCTCTTTGAAGCTGGGCTCCTTAAGTACAACGTTGCTTTGAGCAAAAGTCTAAAGTCAACATGCTAACATGCTTACAAATGACACCAACTTTCTTGTCGTGCAAAATTATCTTTTAAATTGACAAACATCATATGTGTGATTCATGGCGCAATTCAAACGGGATCAAAACAATTATTTGTCTCTCGCTGTTGGCTACCGTTCATATTTTTTCCGAAATAAGTTCCCATGGTGGTCCACCGGAAGGGGCGTGACTTGGGCTCTCTATACCAGGACCTTTAAGCCGAAGCTGCATGCTAACAGTTCGTAGTTAGTACCACCACACTAAACTACAACGTCGTATCAGAGACAAAATAAATAAATAAACTAGCTGGGGGAAGGGGGTAATATTCCAAGAATAAACTCGGAATTTACAAGAAAAAAAGACTTGGATATTCTCTGAGATTAAAGTGGTAAATTTATGAGAAAAAACTCACAAATGCACAATAAAAAAAACTTTAAAATACTCTGAGATTATAAAATCCCACATTTGCGATTTTGTTTTTATTAAAGGACCACATCGTCTTTTTATTTCTGGCGATTGCATTCACACTTCAAAAATCATAAAAGTGGTGTTTATTTGTGAAGATTATCTTGCTGAACAAAACGTGTTAGTATCATGAACATTCATTTGCCACGGAGCTTATTTTCTGCAGTAATCCAAAACGGATGGAAAGTCAATGGAAAAATCCCATTGGCTTTTTGTCGAGGGAACCCGGGGCCATGCTAACTTCCTGGTCTTCATCCCTGGAGCACTCTATTGCTGTGAACTGAAGTTACTGAGTCATTCCTTTAACTTTAAGTCTGTTATTTTTATTGTGCTACTGCACTCAAAACCCAACCGGTCGAGGCAGATGGCTGCCTACCCAGAGCCTGGTTCTGCTCGAGGTTTCTACCCGTTTTCTTGCCACTGTCGCACCAAGTGCATGCTCATGGGGGATCTCTTGTTGGGTCTAGAGTACGGTCTAGACCTGCTATATATGAAAAGCGTCTCGTATTAACCTCCGTTATGATTTGACGCTATCTAAAAATGCATTTAATTGAATTACTCTACGTTTTAGCATTTACATTTATTCTGAAATCGCCACATGTGGAATTTCAGAATAGTGACTGTGTTTGAAAAATACAGAGGGAAGGCGGGAGGGTTTCCTTTATTGGTGGTGGTGGTGGTGAACCATTTATAAATCCCAGCACTGCAATAAAACATGTAAAGTTCAAACAGTGCTCTTTAAAAAAAACTATTAAGATTTCATTCTGCAATTTCTGTAGCCGATGTATGTGGTCCCGAGAGTGAGGACATGCATCTAAAAATAGACTACCTAGACGGGATGTGAAGAAGGCAGGAGTAGTGTGACATCAGCCTGTCTATGGATGAGTCCAGTCAGCAGAGACCCACAAGACCAAACCTTCAATTAACTTCTTTTTTTTAAGGTATTGCGGTAACATGCCAGACACAGCGTGACCTAAATTACAAGCCACCCATTGTCTGTGTATTTTATGTATATACAGATCTTGACATTTACCTCCACTCTTTCCCTGGAGTGTCTTTGTCACAGACAGTAAGTCTAATTCCTGTTTGATGCATTGCATGCCAGTCTGCATTGACATAACAGAATCTAAATTCAGAGATCGCACTACAGTTTACAACGATGCACTTCCTGTCTGTGGCTGGCTGGTCACAGTTCAGTGGCGGTGCGGTCTAAAAACGGTTTAAACTCTACCCAGCTGTCCGGGTGGAGTCTACGGCGTCATCACAGCTTTAAGTTGATTAGGCTATCTGTGTGTCAACATGCTACCGGGAAGGAGGTGGAGGGGGGTTTACCCTATTAAAGTCACACTGAGCAGAGTCAAAAGAGTTAAGATACACCACAGGTCCCATCTGTTTCATAAGCAGCTTTCTGGACCAGCCAAAAGTGCTCTGTTGACACCAAGCCGTCATGGATTTAGCTTGTTTGCTTTTTAAGAACAAACACAACAAATTATCGTCAGTGAGCTATATACACATACACACACGTACGCCTGCAGCAAGACCATGGTGCATCCAGTTTAGCTACACAACATCAACTATTTTCTGTCTCTTAGTATCAGGCCACATTGAGGAAAAAAATAAATAAATCCAAGATTTAGAGAATAAAGTCATAATATTATGAGAATAAAGTCATAAGTTTACGAGAAAAAAAGTCATAGTATTATAAAGTCGTTATATTATAAAGTAGGAATTTTAGAGCGGAAATAGAGCAGCTGTGTGAAAATGAGGAACGGGGAGCATCTTGTGAAGTTATACTTTAGTATAAGTTTCACAAATAATTAAACACTTCATCAGCACCACATTATCATCAGTATCAGGACCTTGAAAAGATTGTGCAAGAAACTGTGTTTATTCCAAAGAAAGAACCACACGGACCTGGAGGAAATTGCTTCTTTTGCAGAGGTTGAAATGACTTTTTTTCTCGTAAAGTTATGACTTTATTCTCGTAATATTACGACTTTTTTTCCTTGAAATTGTATGACTTTATTCTCATTAAATTACAACTTTTTTCTCGTAATATTATGACTTTATTCTCGAAATCTCCGATTATTTTCCCCCTCAATGTAGCCCTAATACTCCGTCGTAGATTGATACAGACCACACGCTGACACAGATAACTGCTGTTACTACGTGCACAAAAGGGGAATATAAACTTATAAAGGTCATAAAAGGTATTGAAAGAAGTGACTTTGGGGACTGTAACACTGGAATATACACCTGAATATAAATATTTGTGATTTACACTTGATAAATTTATGACTTATGAAGAGAAGCTGGGAGAGCATCAGCGTCTGTGTCAACAAGTTAAACATTTGTAAAGATCTTGGGTACTTTACTTATTCACAACTTTATGATGCATGTGTCTCCCCCATACTAAATTATGCTTCAGACATATGGGGCTTCAAAGATTGTAAAATAGCAGACTCTATACAGAACAGAGCTTGAAGAAAAATGGTCAAAAGATATATTGTTAAAACCAAAATTACGAACATATATTCAAATCAAGCACAATTTTTGCACTGAATCGTATCTTCTAGCAAACTTATAAAGGAGTCAAAGGTCTTTAGTAACACAGTTAAGAACAGGAATCCATCCTCTGGCCCTTGAAGTTGGTTTAAAAGATTTAAAAACATCCAGGAGGACAACAGGTTGTGCAAAGTATGCGAGTTAGGAGAAGTTGAAAATGAGTCACATTGTCTTTTGCATTTAATGCTACTTTTGTTTCTCAAGCTTGGAAAAAAACATCAGGATGGTTCATTTGTTTAGTATCATTTGTAATTTATATTGCTACTCTGGTTTCTGCCTTTGTCTTTTCTTTATTTTCTAAATAATGGTGTCTTAAAGCCCATTTGGGCTGGGCATATTATTTATGCATGACACAATACTAATCAAATCAAATAAAAAATAAAAATCATATACCCCATGACATCACAAGTGGTGTTGGGACACGATTGTGTAGAAGATGTCACTTGAGAGGTGTTATTTGCACCATCAGCTTTCATCGTCTCGGTACAAAATGAACTAGGTCACAGTTTATTCACTTGAGAAATGTCAGGGAAAGTTGTGGTTTGTTGCGCACTGAGCCGGATGGTACAGGAACGTGAGTTGATGAAACAGTAAAACTGACATTGGGGCCTTTCTTTGTGCAACTATGAACTATGAACAAAGAAGTGAAAGCCAGATGCAGCGATACACATGACACACGGTCACCGAGGCCCGTACACTGCACTGTATCTTGTGGGTGGCCAATAACAATCACCATCCTTGTCCTTTGTGAGGCCTTGTAAATGTGGGGGTTAGGCCACAATGGTCCACAGTGGTGATAACAGAAAGTCCACACAGAGCGAGAGATAGACATTACAAGAGGAGGGGAAGGAGAGACATTTGGTGGAAGAGAGACAAAAACAGAAACAAAAGGAAACGACTGGAGTCGAGAGAAACAATCTCACTCTGGTTTTCTGTGGATACGTGCAAGTGTATTGGGATCTTGTGATTTTGAACAAGCTGATAAACATCTGTTGAAAATGAATTACCCCCAAGTGTGGGCCCACTTCCTGACTGACAGTTTGCATCGGACGCGAGGCCTGCTATAACGAGTTCAGATTCAGGGCAGGAACCAAAAGGAAACCTGCAATGTATGAAAACGATCGCAGATTAGGTCATCGTACAAATTTACCGCTTAACCTCATTGACCAGTTCAGAAAGGGCTGCGCTTTTGACTTTTTTTTGATAATTAAACTGCTTGGAAAACATGACTTCATTCACCAACCGTGCAGAAGATCTGAATGGAAACCCCGTTGTGCAGAGACTTGATTGTGGCCTCAAGACCTGGAAAAGATATTAAATTATAAGCCCACAGATATGTGGTCCTCGTGAAGCCCTGAAGTTTGCAGTTAGTGTCCTGGAACCGCTGCTTGTGCAACATTTCCACATGTACTGTCGGGTCACACTAACCAAATTCTTCATTTTCCTCCATTTGGTAATGTCTGCTTGCGAACCAAATGTCTCTGAAAGCAGCCTTTGGACTGATTAGACTGTGCAGCAAGGGATAAATGTCTGGGGGACAGGAATCTGAGGGCTCTGGGTGAAAAAGCATCAGTAGAAGCACCAGAAGAGACTTTTTAAAAACCCTTCATACCATTCTAAGTAGTTTAAAGTGGCATTATGTATATGTATTAATAGCAAAAAATGCATGCAGTAGGTAGAATATTTTTGGCATCATTGGGCAAAAAATCCATAATAACCTTTCAGCATATTGAAATTCAAGTTCTGAGAGAAAACTAGACTTCTGCACCTCCTCATGGCTCTGTTTTCAGACTTTAAAAAACGTAGTTTGATTGGAGTTTGCGAGTGATTGGCAGCTACTCAGAGACAGCAAGGCTCCAGCTCGGCTCTGATTGGTTGTTTTCCTCCGGTCTGTGAAATCTTACAGATGCCATTAGGAGCACCGGAGGACACCGGAGGACACAGAGGCACACACTTTTTTTCAGATTACCTGTCTCATGCACTACTGTCAGGATATTGTGACCGTCTTATAAAAATAACTTTTTTTAATCATATTTGCTCCAATTCTATCAACTGCAGCTTTAGCTTGACTTTACAGAGCTGTTGTGACATATGCGCCTGTGTTGACACCTTGCCATCTCTGAGTCTTCTTGTGATCTCCTTTAATCCCATCAAGCAGGTCAAGAATGAGACTGAGAGCAGACTGCCATCGCGCCAGGTCACATCATTGAGGCCACGCTGTCAGTCAGAGCCAGACAGCGTGAGTGAGCATGCACCTCTGGGATTAACACAAATACAGGGCAGGTTTCTTCCATCACAGCTGGCCATGGGGAACCTGCACTGATGATCACTGTTATCATCCTGAAGTCAGGTATAGTTTTAAGCATAAAAATGCTCGCAAGGGCTGTGACTAACGATTCATTATCGATTCGATCTAACCTGGGTCCCCTGTAGGCTGGAGAATGTTTGATTATTGTGCTTGAAAAATTAAATGAGATTGTATGCATATGGTGGTGTTTTTACTATGCCAGTTTTCCAAAAAATGATGATAAAAAAATTGCAATATATCGCCTTGCTTACAGTATCGCAATATATCGCAATATATTGAATCGTAACCCCTGCATCGTGATATGTATCGTATGTATCGCCAGATTCTTGCCAATATACAGCCCTACTGGCCACACAGTCCAGAGTCAAACACAAAGATGCATGCTTTTTCGTGAATCTTTGGACTTCCCTTAAAAACTTCAAATTAACATCAAAATAGACGTTTCAAAGGGTCAAATCTACATGTATTTTTTCAGTGAGGTAATGAAACCTTGCAAAAGACACAATACTGGCCAAGTTTTTTTTACATGGGAAGTATATTACAACCTGGGGCTGGACAGCGGTTCCGGAGCCACCAGTGGCTCTCTGTGGATTTTTAAAAACAAATTAGTGGAAATGAATAACCGTTTTTTTGTTTACATTTTCAATTTTATTTGTCATTGTTGGTCTAAAGGTATGACGGAGTATTAGGGCCACATTGAGGGGAAAAAGATTTCGAGAATAAAGTCATAATATTATGAGAATAAAGTCATAATTTTACGAGAATAAAGTCATAGGTTTACGAGGAAAAAAATCGCTGTATTATGATAATAAAGTTATAATATAAAGTAGTAATTTTACGTGTTATTTTCTTTTTTCTCATAAAGTTACGACTTTTTTCCCATAATATTATGACTTTATTCTCGTAATATTACGACTTTTTTTCTTGTAACGTTATGACTTTATTCTAATAATATTACATTTTTTCTCGTAAAGTTATGACTTAATTCTCGTTACATTACGACTTTTTTTCTCGTAAAGTTATGACTTTATTCTCGTAATATTACGACTGTTTTTCTCGTAAAGTTATGACTTTATTCTCGTAATATTAAGACTTTTTCTCGTAAAGTTATGACTTTATTCTCGTAATATTACGACTGTTTTTCTCGTAAAGTTATGACTTTATTCTCGTAATATTAAGACTTTTTTTCTCGTAAAGTTATGACTTTATTCTCTTAATATTATGACTTTTTCTTGTAATATTATGTCTTTATTCTGGAAATCTCCTCAATGTGGCCCTAATACTCTGTCATACATTTGCACTTTGGCCCTCACTGCATTAGACTTATATACTATATACTTAAACTATAAACTGTGTTACCTTCATCACAATGCTCAAATGTTTTGCGGCTCCAGACAGATTTTTTTTTTTTTATTATTTTAGCCTAAAATGTCTCTTTTGATAGTAATGGTTGCTGACCCCTGAGTTAACTGGTGGGCCATGTCTGTCTTGTCTTCACCACAATATGGAAAGTTTTTTAATATAACTCACTTTGAACTGTCTGTAGGCCTATCATGATGTGTGGTGGTCTACTAGGTAGTAGTCTAAACCCTGTCTCGGACCCTGTCCTGTCTGTTTGTCTTCCTCACCATGTGGATGAGGTTACAAGCCCAAACCGGTTCATACGTGGAGGGGAGGCCGGTTTCAGCTGGCTGCGTTGCCATAGTAACGAGCTCTCTATAAATACCGTGGTGCTCTCCTTTGCCGGCTCCACTTCATTCAGTCTCAGTCAGACAGAGGAGGCTCCTCCAGCGCCGGGACTTCATCGTGAACAGGAACGGCTTGATTTTTTTTTTTTTATCCCAGCATTCTGGACTAATGGACACACTCTTTGTAAATGCTTTTTAAGGTGAGTAAAAGATTACTAACAACGTCACATTTTAGCTGAATGCTGTTCAACTTCCGGTAACGTAGCAGGCTCATTCAGTTAATGGCGGGTCAAAAAAGGACAATGAAATAGGCTCTTATTAGGGTTCTTGCTATTTCACCGTAACGTTAATTTAATTCAACATTAAATTGCTCTTGAGTTAACCTAATATTAACTTTGCTAAACCACGGTAGCAACTTCCAATGCTAAACCGCCTCATGGCACTGAAGAGCCTCTAAACGGAACCGGCATATTGACGTCGGCGTCATTTGCTGCTTACCGATTGGTTCATTTTCCCGTCATTCTTTCAAGCTCAAGGCGGATCTTCTTTGTGATTGGATTAAATCTGCTAATGGGCGGGGTT
>CAKAOI010049240.1:0-84068 GCA_916701655.1 Sebastiscus albofasciatus
ATATACACACATATATATATATATACACATATATATATATATATATACACATATATATATATACATATATACTTTATACTATAAGTATATATACTTGCCTTATTAGGTACACTCAGCTAAACCTAACCATCTGTAGCAGCACATACATCCTCCAAAATTATCATAAAGTTGCATCAACACCTCTCTAAAACAGTTTCAACGAAAAACTCAACATTACCTTCATGATGGTATGATGTATTGCAGGTGTTAACCTCTAGTCATTATGGCGGGTTGCACAGGGGCAGCAAACACCTTGAATATAATTAAAACAAATGTTATTAATGTAGGTGCCTACTCTGGGTTACACACTTTCTCTTACTGGTCTTCTTCTCATAATATATCCCAAACTGAACAATACTATTCTCGGAATATTACGACTTTTTTTTCTCGTAAAGTTATGGCTTTATTCTCTTAATAAAATCTCAGATTTGTTTTTCCCCTCAATGTGGCCCTAATACTCCATTGTACTCTCTAATACCAGTCTCACCTTGAATATAGCTAAAACAAATGTTTTCAAAGAGGGCGCCTGACCAGAGTATAGAAGCAGGTTAGCTTGCTAGGCTAATGATAACAACCTCAGTTTTTCTACTGAACAAATGACTCAAAGTTAGCTCCCTAGCCTTTGCTAACAAGAGACACACATTCTTTGAACAATGTGTGTCTTTCTAATACCAGTCTCACCTTGAATATAGTTAAATTAAATGTTTTTAATGAGGCCGCCTGCTCTGGTTTTCTCTTGCTGTTCTTCTTCTGAGAAACTCAACAAAGAAGCGTGAATATAACGGACGAACAGCGCCCCTAGTGGCAGGATGGCGACATCTGCTGGACGTTTATATTATTACATACATTAAAATAAAATAAAATAAAAACAATGCAAGTGTTCAGCCTAGATTTAGATGAAGTGACATTCTTACCACAAATTAAACATGCAGAACTCACACAAGACTTGTACTGCATTAGTTTTAGCTATAGGTGTACCTAATAAACAGAGTGTACATAAATGCCTCTTCCCTCTTAGCTGTGCAAAGACCAGTTTCACATAATCTCAATCAAACCAGCCATTTTGCCCCAAATTATCTTCAAAGAAAACAATCCCCTGATATTATTCTTTGAATGATGAAGGTCTTGAATGAATTACATAAACACAAGAGGGGAAAAATGGAAATTTTTCACAGAATAATCTTGTGGCATTTGGCTGAAACAAGGCTCCATAAGAGCTACAGTCTCCCAGGTGCCAGAAAAAGCCCCACATTAACAGTCAGATTTTTTTTGGTAATCTGATTAATGAGATTAGGTCTGCTAAATCTATTACTGCTTTTAAAACTCTTCTCAAAACTTTTATCCCTGTTTATTTTATTGCAATTTATTTATTATTTATCTTTATTGTACTTAGTTTGTACTTTATTATTGTATTGCATTTTTTTCCTTGTTGTGAAGGACTTTGTAACGTTAAGAAAAGTACTATAAAAATAAAATGTATTATTATTATTAGTCCTCGTCTTGTAGAGGGCCTTTTTTTAAAATTTATATTGTGTTCAAATGGTGCATATTTCTTAATAAATGTGTCTTTAATCAAATTACCATAAAACTAATTGATAGACAGAAAACTTTTATGCAACATAGTATTAATTCAGCACAAGTGCACATGATAGAAACTTGAGGGTGAAAGGGTATATTCAAAATGTAGAGGGTGGGAGGTTGGAAGGAGGTAGAAAGACATTTTTCTCTCTATGCTGCTGCGCAACACAAGACAAATTACAAACGACAGTCTGAGAAAAAAATGACATTTTATTGAATCTGCAGAATCATAAGTACAATTTGAAGTGCTGTAACAGGGCAACAGGAGATGATATCAGGTCCTTAATTCAAAGTATGTATCCAGAATGAGTTTTGAATACACGCGGATGTCAATGTGCATAATGGTATCTTTATTTTTTTTTATTTATAAAATGACAAAATTATACAAAAAACAAAACAATTTAAGATGGAATGCACAAAACCGGTCTGAATGCTAAACCCGATTGTGGATTACATGATTTCACTCTTCGAAGTCTACAGTATATAACCAGTATCATAGAAGCAGGGGGATGATTCATCTGAAGCGCAGGAGCCTACAATGAAGGAAAGAGAGGTCTCAGCAGACGGGTGGACAGGATACGAGACAGAAACTGAATGGAAACGGGAGGGTTATGATATGAAGTTACGGTTCAGTAGATGAGTGATGCCAGAGCAGAAGAGCGGTATTTGGCGCAAAGAGGTTAACTCCTGACTAATATCCAGGTCAGACAAACAACTTGCCCTGCCTCACAGCCGGGGAGATTGAGAGCATCAGATCGCCGCCCTCTGTCACCCCCCCGCCGCCAGCCTCGCACACTTACATCACCACACGCTCAAATTTGACTTTGCCTTAACAAATCCATCCTGAGCCACACTTACACAACACTGGCCACTTTTTTTTTTTTTTTTTCATTTCATCCAGAACAACCAACTGTCAAAATCAACACCCTCAAGACTAAAGAGAGTTTTGGATTGGATGTAATCTGCAGAGTAACAGACGCTACCAGTGTGAGTAGCTTCGTTATTAAATTAAATTTGAGCAAACATCATCATAAGCCAGGAACAGCAATCATTTCACTTCAAGCCAAACCATCAACTCTTCAGTTTACCCAAGAGAAACACAACCGTGAGCTCTAAAACAGCTTTACCCCAGCTAGCATTTGTTTTGTAAATAAACTTGTCCTGTTGAAGTTGATGCAAAACACAGGCGTACATACAGGGTGTTCATTTTGTTTGGCAACCTATAAACCTGTTTGTTGTTGTTGTTTTTTTTCTGATTCAGTGATCAGCACAACTCAATCAATTTTATCAACACCAACTTCAGTCAACTTTTAAAGTCACATTACGTCCCCTCAGCCACATTCACAAAAAATATGAACCACTTTAATCTGAAGGCAAGCCACTTCCCAGAGCACCATGACCTGTAAAAACATTTTTCCCTAACTCACCTTTATGATACATATACAATTGTACAATGTCATCTAGCTACATAGTGAGAGCCATGTTTCTTTTAATAAAGCTAACATTTTTTTTGCCCCCTCCCCTCTCCACCCACCCCACCTTAAAAACCGCCCTGATCGCTCACGTCTGTGACCGTCACAGTGCATCACAGGAGAATGAAACAGCAAGAAAAAGGGGGGGGGGGAGGTGTGTATGGTCAGGGGCCGATGAGATTATTATATACACCACTGAGAAATGGTCAGATATTATTATTTTTTTTTAAATCATATAAGGTCCTCACAGAAACACAGTATCTAATGAAGGAATGATACAGCATTTCTGTGTAATAGCCAGCAACTTAAATGCTTGATTTTGTGTTTATGAACCAACCATCTTTAGTGACCACCACCCATCAAATGCTGCTTAATTCTGGCAGATTAACTAGTCGAATATGAAAAAAATAGTTGACAATTTTGCCAGATTTAAAAAAAAAAAAGAAAAAAAAAAAAGCTTCCTGTCTTGTATCAGTGCTCAGCCCTGACATACAGGAAACAGGCCTGGGACCAGAGCCTAAAATAATTAGCAGTAATCATTTTTAATGTATTTTTAATTCTGTAACATGACTCTTTCTTAGAAACTCCAGAATATTAAACAGCATAAGAGAGATCAACTGATCAGAAACAGGCTTGAACATGCATTCGGCTGATTTCTCAATCAAACCGCCAGCGCCGTTCTGACCTGAAACTGCAGGTTGATTAATCCCACAACCGATCTAATACTGCGGCCGCACGCGTCTAAGATAAACACTTTTGTCTTGGTTCATAAATTGTTTTGTTGCTGGTTTATTTATTTATTTATTTAATACACAGATTTTTCTTTTTTTTCTTTTTGAAAATAAGCATCTTACAATAACAAGAAAGGCAAAGGAAGAACAGCATGAGAACAACATTTAACCACAGCCAAGGATTCAACAATTTTCTCTCACATTAAATGGAAAACAAAGACTGGAATGATCACTCACAAAAAAAAAAACAGTGGAATGAAATTGAAATTAAAAAAAAAAAGATTCACAATATAGAGTTGTGCTTGGCCTTCTCTTTTATGAATGAGTTTTCTTGGGTGATTTTATAGCAAAAGGGGGAAGGACTTGACCTGTTCCCATCTCCTTTCTCCAAACAGTTTAACCTTTTATCACCGTAACTTTGTGATTCTCTCAGGACTGAAGGCATTCAGGCTGCAAGAAACAGGAATAAGGGTGTACACACACTGTACGTCCACACCGACTGAGCTGATGTGTTCAGTGTGGCTGCAAGAGATGGACCGATAAATGTCCCCTAACTTGTCCCTGATCCCTCCTGTATCCGACACGCCCGAGAAAGGCAACGACAGGAGGTGCTCTTCAGTTAGGCTACGATTCCAGTTTCACAACGGTACCCACAATGCAGTGCTGAACACGAGGGTGCCTGCTCGAGCACACAATGGCGAGATGTGTGTCTGTCAATCTATAAATATATTAAAAACCTCTCTGTTAAGACTGAGAACTGGCTGATTGGTGCAACAGCAACAGGGTTAGAGGTTAAAGGAATGTACACAAGTCAAAAATATTCAAGCTTAGTTCTGATAGACTGAGATTCTACACTGTGTTTCCAGTCTGGCCAAGATCACGCTGCAAAATTAAAGAAAGAAAAACAAACAAGCCTATGAGAATGCCACACCCACCCACACTTCAAACGTATTTTTCTCCACAGAATAATGTCTGCAGCTGTGGTGACTGACTTGTGGGGGGAAAAGGACTTTTTACATTTTTTTTTCTTCCTAATTTTTTACATGATGTCGTGCTAGGATTAAGTGCTATAGCTAGGATGGAGCTGTGTGACACGGCATGACCCCTGACATACTGCGATGAACTGCGAGTTTATCTTTTAAGACTTTCATTCCTCCACTTGTGAAAGCACTTGAGAGTGGAGCCAGGTTTTGGGGAAAAAGAGGATGACAGACATCCAAAACAGAGACAGACGTCAGCACAGACAGACAGAGAGGCAGGCAGACGGACAGACAGACAAGAGAGAGAAGGACAGACAGACAGGTAGAGGTGGAACAGTGAGAGTAGAGCAGGGATGCAGAACGGGGGGGTTCAGGGTCTCACAGGACAGATTAAGGAACAAGAGTAAAAATCAAGAAGAAAGCGGCGTTAAGATGAAATGGCACTGGGCTTTTCCTTTCCTTCTTTCCCTCCCTTTCTCTACCTCCTCATATTTCTCTCTCTACTTTTCTCTCCCTCTCACTCGGGGACGGCCTCCACGTAGTTGGCGGGCAGCATGCCCTGCTGGCCGGTGCGCTTCACGCGGCCGTACATCCAGCCCTCGTCGATCTGCTGCACGTCTATGATCACGTCTCCGTCCACAAAGGACACCTCGTCCTCGTCAGCAGCAGCGTAGTCGTACACTGCCCTGTACCGCTTCTGTGGATGACAACAAGTAGTTCAGTTAGTTCCCGGAAACAGCTGTTGCGGGTACGGCCTGCTAGAAAGGAGCAACAGCAGAAATCATCTATGTAAGAGTGCGTTTTTTTGATAAAAATTTGTTACACATGCCAGCTACTGGACTAACAACAACGACAAAATGTGGCTCACTTACGGTCTAAGTCTTAATTGTTAAAAATGCCCATTATGATTTCTCTGGGGCTGCCCCCTCTTAGTCGATTAGTCGACCAATCGTCGTTTTGGTCTTAGTCGATTAGTCATTTTTAATACTTCTTCGTGCTAAATAATTTTCAAATTCCAAGAAACTTATGAGCACATCTCTGGTAACCACAAGATTTAAAGTGGTGCAACTCAGTTTTACAGATCTGTCGATTAAATCAACAAATCGATTAGTCAGAAAAATCGTACAAGTGTTAGTCGACTTGTGCTGTGTCTCAACTCGCATACTTCCGTACATACACTGAGAAAAATGGCAAAATGCAGTGCACTTTAAGCACCCGGATGGTGTACTCATAATGGTCAAAAAGTTGAGTGTGGAACACTGGACACGTCTCACCCTCAACGGTCGCCATCTTTGCTACGTGGCGGAAGGGAAGGGGCCACCAAACTATTTCAAAATTGTGAAAATGGCGGTTGCGATTGAAACACCGAACTACACAAATTGAAGTTATTTATCCGTATAAATTGAATTACTGCCGATACGGCGTGATGTCCGAGGCTGACCATCACTAACTGATCTGCCGAGCTTCCAGCGGGTGCACAACAGCCGTGTGTGATTTGAGACAATCAACACTACCCTGTCGAAATGAACGCACTACACAAGTAAGTACACAGTGTGCACAGTGTACTACATGGAAGTGTGTGTACTAGCAGAAGTGTCCGAATTGAAACACACCATGAGAATTCCTTTGGTCGAGGACACAGCTACTTATATATACAATAATATAATACAAATTATGAAGCTATTTTGAGCTATTTACAACAATCTCTTCAGATTCTTTCAGGACCTACCCCAGCACTGGGAGGCGGAGCGGCAGCCACTGGTTGCACTGGTGCAGGAGTTGGCTCATAGTGGAAGTTCTGAGACGCTGCAGGCGCCTGGAAACCTGTTGGTAAAACAGAAAGAACAGTGGAGGGCAGTTTAATGAGCTGGACATTGTTTTATTGCTGCTCTGTGTTAGACCCCAGACTTACTGGGAACTATACTGTGATTCATTGTTTTTGGGGAGTAGAATTAACATTTCAATCCATATAAAGCAAACACGTGTATTTACTCCTGTCTGTATGTCTGTCGGCAGTGACTCTTCGAGAGAGTGAGGAATTCAAAAGACATGGCAAGCCAAGACGTGTATCCAATGGCTCTTGATTTCCTTGTTACACAACCTACTGAACAATGCCTTTCTGTGTTTAAGTGTAAATTAGGCATGTAAAATACAAACAGCAGGAACATTCAAACACTTAGCTGTAACTTTTCCACTGACCTCCTAATGCTTCAAGTAACTTTCTCACATAACATTGTTCACATTTATGACTTCAAAAGTTGCTAATTTTGAACTTCAGCAAACAATCTTTTTGCTTTGAGTGATGTCCATGGATGTCAGATTATACTTTATTAGAATTACTTTCATGATTTTTGTAAATGCAGCAATTTCTGCAGCAATGGAACTACTTCTATCTGAATGGATTGAACTCAGAAGGGGAGGAGGAGGGCAGTGAAAAAGTTACAACAAAGATCCCTGAGCAGTGTGATGAGGCAACACCCGGTCTGGTGAGCTTTTAGTTACAGCCTGTGAGACGGAGCCAAGCACAGACAAGCAAACAGCTTAAAGAAAAATTTAAGATATTTAGTGTACTTTTTCTCAAAGAGCCAAAAAAAATGCTTAATAAAATTATCATGGTTAAAGTTTTCCTAAAACATAATAGTTTTACTTTCATTAAGGTTTATTTTTTTATTATTTTTTGGGGGGATTTGGTTAAAACTAAACCTACTATTTTTCTACAAATTTGACTTTTACTCCTACTGCTGCTTCTGTAACTGTAAACTGAGTGATCAGTGTAATTGTATATAATTATAAATTGCCAAGCTTGGGTGTGTGTTGGAAGGAATACCTGGGTTAGAAGGATTACCTGGGCTAGAAGGAATACCTGGGCTGGTTTTGCTCGGCGGCTGACGGACATCTCCTCCCATCTTACTCTTCTCAAAATCCTCATGGTACCTAATCTGTATGAGACAAACAGTGTACAGTTAAAGACGGCGATTGCCTGCATGTTCACACACACACATAGGAGCTTCAAATCTACAGGTGTGGTTCTCTTTCCAGGAAGCCATCACAGTGTGTAGTTCCTTTTCTATCCACCAGAGGTCTCCCAATCGCTCTCAAGCACCCGTGTGTTTGTGGCCATAGGTGGGGCGCCCTACGTGCAAACGAAGCCTCAGGAGGAAGCTTGACGCTGAGAGGAAATGACATCTCGGCGGCCGGAAGTAGTGCGAGCTCAGAGTTGCATAGCAACCCTCGCTGACACATCAGGAAGAGCAGGTGAAGTGAAAAAAAAAAAAAAGGGAAGCAACTAGAAGCTTGAACGCTTGGGGTGAGAATGAGCCAGCAAGAGGAAACGCTGAGAGGAGGAGGAGGAGGAGAAAGAGGAGGAGGGTCATATGACTGAGCACGGCAAACTTCAATCATGTATATTACTCTCTCAAGTGTTAATTTTCCTCACAGCTTTTTTTTATATCCTAAAGTTATTAACCTGCACGACAATTTCAGATACAAAGAGTTGATGATCAACCTACATCCTCTCCAGCCAGTGTGACAAAGGCGGCAACATGAAACTGAAACTGAGTGACTGCTCTATGACTGCACTAAATAACCCCCTCCCCTTATTACCAGGCCGATAACAGACTGACTCACAGTGCCTCGATCAAGATTTACAACCCTGATTCTGTCCTCGCTCACAGCCGCGCTCAAAGAGCCTACTGTGCCGGCGGCGTTAGCGAGGAGTGTGTTCACAGACTGGGTGGGATGACGGAGTGTTTGTGCAAGGACAGCGAAGCGAGTGACTGAGAGAACAGAGTGACTGTTCTCGAGTGCAATATGCTAAGTGAGAGTGTGTGAGGGAGATTATTTTGGTTTGTTTTGAAGGAGCAGGTCGAACAGATGGTGTGTGTGTGTGAAAACAGGAAGTGCTGCTGAACTACAACCCCCATACTACTGTACTTCTCTATCTTTGCTGCTTGACAAGAGAAAGGTGACAGGAAACGGAAGAACAAGAGCGAAGAGTCATGACAGAGCAAAAACAAAAAGACCAATACTAAGAATGAGAACGACAGACACATCAGGACAAACATTCTGGGAAGAGTAAGTGCTTCTTAGGGGATTTTCAAAAGCCATTGTCTGTTTGGTTAAATTGATACTTTTGGTTTGTTATCTATCTGGTCTGGTTTGGTTGCACAGTGCACGAATTGAAGCGGACTGAATAAAAAAAATAAGATGCTGAGGGGCGTGTACGAAAGAGCAAATTTATCTTTTTCATCTCCAGAGCTGCCACTTCAATACAGGGAATCGCAGACTTTGATATATTGCTGTCAAAGTTTTTTCACTTTGATCGACTGCGTACAGCTCCCTTCTCCTCCAGTTTATGATTTTATTAAATGTCACTGTTTTTACAGACTTCACTTAACACATTCTGTGTGTTCTCTTCAGCCCAGATGTCAAGCAAACATCTGACTACTGCAGAAGTCCAGGTCAGTCCTCTCGCACTCATGTTAACCCGTCGTTTACCTGTGTCCATCTCAACAAATGCCCGCACAGGCAGCCTGCGTTTTGGTTCAGCTTGGAAACGGTCCAAGATCACCTCTCGCAAGCGATCTCGGTCCGGTTGTTGTCTGCACCGGAGAACGATTACTGCGTTCACAACCGCCGAAATGAACCGCACCTGAGTTCGATTAAAGCGGACTAAATGTTAGCTTGTGAAAGCTAGGATCGGATATCGGTTACAATGCGGCCGATTGATTAAATTCAAGTCTACGTTTATATACTATTTACATTATATACTGGAATTTTAACTCCTGCTTAAGTTTTGAAGATTTTTTTGCCAAGTTGCTGGTGTACAGTCTATTACTTTAATAATAAATAACAATTCAGTAAATGTATATGTATGTATTTATTAGTTAAATTTCTTTTTTACAAAGTTAGGATAGCGATGATTAAGTCTGGCCTGATGTTGCCTTACACATAAAAGAATGATCTGAATCACCGCCACACAGTGAGGCATACAGCTTATTAATTAAACACTGGTATTGGATCGGTACTCAGTATCTGCCGGACCCAAAAGCCCAGGTATCGGTATCGGTATCGGGACTGAAAAAGTTGGATCGGTGCATCCCTAGTGAAAGCACCCTTAGTGTTCTGGGAAGAGAACAGAAAGAGAGAAAGATGTAGCATTCATCTGGGGTGGTTCCCTTATGTTTGGCTGTGAATGACGCACTAACTGCAAGCAGATGTTTTATCAGTTTTGACGAAAAAACACTTCCGGATGCGCCCGAATCCATCCCGCCATTCTTATCTTGATGTGGTTTGTGTGTGCTCGCCCATAAATACATGCGATACATGTGCGTCTTGCAAATTTCCTTGATCTTAGACATCTTTAACCAGATGAAAGCAGTGATTACCCATCACCCTCCACACTAATTATGTCATTAGCAAGGCCAGTGCCGAGCTGGTTGTTTGTACATGTGACATGTGCTTTGTATCCGAGTGTGTTTCACGTGGAAACAAAAGGCCTTTACGGTCGACTTAAGTAGTCTAAGGAAACCAGGTAAACACTGCATGCCTTTCTTCATCACTGTTCTGTATTTACAGAGAAATGGCAAATCAATAATGGGAGCTGAGGGAGAAAGGAGGGGGGAGTGGAGGAGAATCGTCCATGTGGAGAGTGATTCGAGGAGAATTCCATTACTATAAACTAGGAGCGCTGTGAGCGGAGGAAGCCTGACATTTACTGAAGTCAGTGACTAAGTGGGAGGATAAAGATACTTAAAAATCAACATGCAAAATATTATAAAACTTGAGATCTTGATCTGGTGAAGCTCTCTGACGCCTGAGATGAAGACTCAGCAGCCAAACGATCAAACTTCTGATGGTTTCCACTGGTGAACATTAGTGAGTCTTCATAACAGAGCTAACATAAGTATTATGTAAAGTCTTTAACTATGCACCAGATACGCATGACCTGCCTAAAGTTAGCCTGAAGCTGTGATATCAGCAATTCTCAAGGAAGGAAAGGACCCTTTCTACTCAATGTATTGTGGCTTGTTCTACGTGGGACTTATATACGTATGACTATATCGCCAAAATGAAGTGCAAATATTAGTTGTCATTTTTTTTTTTAAGCCGCCGGCATGAATCTCTCCTGGGCGAGTGCGTGTGACGTATGAGCATGGATGTGCATATGGGGCGTGTGTTTTTGTGTCTGGAGGGAAGCAGTGAACAGGAAAAGAGCCTGGAGAGAGTGAAAGAGGTCGGAAACGGTGATGGGAGATGCCAGACTAGCCCCCATGTCGTTTTGCGGTACGTGTATATACTCGGCATTATGGTAAGAGCATGTAAGAACTGGCTTCAAAATAAAAGCGACCAAGAACTGGCTTCAAAATATAAGTGATCTTCCGGTGAATGAGATTCAATAAGTCAGTCGGTCCGTCAATAATAAAGAAATTAAACAAAATAAATAAATATTAAATAATAAATAAAATGAATAATTAAAAAAACTATCGCCTGCAAACTGTATTTTGAAGAAAAATGTAATTTCAATTGCGTGAATAATTAGTCAAACTTAATAAGAATACATTTCCAAAGACCAATCTGACTTCAATATGACAGTACACCACCTCAGATTAGTTTGCTAGAATGATCACGCTGGTATGATCATACGCATCAAAGGGTTAAGTCAAACAGTTATTTTCAAAAATATTGCGATATATATTGTATAACGCGATATAACCTAAAAATATCAAGACATTATTTAGAAACCATATCACCCAGCCCTACTTTCTAGCGTACTTCATATGGACCACTTATCCTCAGAGCAAATTGTCAGTTCAATATTGGCAAAGAGATTACAGTGATATAAAGAAACTAAGGTTCTCAGGAGAGGATCCAACACTAGAAGAGCTCTAAATATAAAGTCTTCGTCTGAAAACTGAAAACAAATTAGGAGCTCTTCTGTTAGGATCCAGAGCAATAAATAAAACAGGTGGAGTGAAGGTTTATTGTCTTGTGACTGTGTTGCTGCTGACACTTACATTGCTGATTTGGTCCTGCGTTTTCTTAATTCTCTGCATCTCTGGTGTGTCTGCGACCACACTGAAACCTTTCCCTTTATTCTTCTCAAACTCCTCCTTGTAGCAAACCTGCAGAAGAAACAGGATTCATGTTAGGAACAAAATGAGGGGTTAAAAACATGCAAGGCAAACAATTATGTGCCACATTTTTGGCTGAAATGATAAAATGCACAGCCAGTTTCAATGCGTTTGTGTGAGTCAACAAGGAAAATCCAACAAATGCCGCGCAAATGATTATTTATAGATGCTCTGACCTAGATTCTTTCAACAAATAGAGATTAAAGAAAAAAAATTGCAAAAGACGACTGATGTGTCTTGATATTTTTCTGCCTGTTTGAAATTAATTTATTATTTCTTTTTTTTTAATTATGTAACGCTCTTTACCTATGGTATCTGTGGTAGCAGAGTCCAATTTATAAGTACTTGACAAATGGATCAACCCTGAGCTTTAATTTGGACTAATAAAGGCTTTTATTGGCCTAATAAAATATCTTTACAGCAGCGAGGAAAATGGTTTCACTCTTGACTTTATTACAGCTTAACACTGTTAGATGAAAATGCTGAAGGATCACCTCTAGTCATTATGTTAGTATTTTCCTAACGGAGGACTGACAAACATTTTTAGCCCATACTTCAATAAAAATATGCATGTGCAAATGTAAAAAATAAGTTTGATGATAATACTACAAATTAAGTAGTGACCTTATAATCTCCATTTTCTATCATTTTCAAGAATAGTTTTATTAATATGCATAAACTATGACTGTAGTAAGCATTAGCAGTATGTCTGTGTGTTATGAGGGCAAGCACAGTAAGGCTGGCCCTACCTACACATATTGCCTAGTCTTTTGTGGTGACGTTCACTTCCTGTTTGCTGAGGAGTGAAGGCCTTACATACAGGACGTGATGGCAACCATATATGGTCATAATGAGAGGTAGTGAGTGACAAACAGTGTGTGTGTGTGTGTGTGTGTTTTTCCAAACTTCCCACCCTATCCTGACCCTGAGGGCAGAGGAGGAAACGTCCAGCCCATGCAGTGTCAGATGAGTATCAGAAAGTACAATGCATGAAGGCTGGAGCTCTCCCTCACTGCAGCTATTCTAATCTCTATAAACAGATTCTGTGATCATACTGTATGTAGAATCTGTAGGCAATGACGGGACAAGATTTTGGCATTGAAGCGATCTGGTTTCCGTTTGCAGTCTGAGTAGTATTGACCAATCACGTTCGAGCAGACTTTGGTTAAAACACAGACTATATATGAATGACGTCACCCATTGGTTTGTGGATTGCTGTTTTGAAGCCTGGAGTTTGGCGTTTTGGCCGTCGCCATCTTGGTTTTTTGCAACCGGAAGTGACTTGTGAGGGTGGAGCTAAGTTTACAACCAAACGCTGAATATGACATGTTATAACAAATGTTATAATAAACTTTCATGAACTGAAAACACACTGTGAAAGTGTTAAAAGTTTGAAGATGAAAACATGGACAACTCCCCGACCGCACAACGCCGTGGTAGCGACTCGTCAATCACAAGGTAGCTATGCCCTAAAGCATCCCCTGCTTTATGGTCTATTTGACTCTAAATGGGACCATAATTTACTAAATCAACATCATGCTGTATTGAAGAAGACTTGAAACTAGCGATTGAGACCATAAACTCATGTTTACAATGTTTGCTGAGGTAATAAATCAAGTGAGAAGTAGGGTCATTTTCTCATAGACTTCTATACAATCAAACTTCTTTTTGCAACCAGAGGAGTCGCCCCCTGCTGGCTGTTAGAAAGAATGCAAGTTTAAGGCACTTCAGCATTGGCTTCACTTCTCAGACCTGGAGGTTGCCCACTGGGTTGAATGCAGGTAAACAGTCCGTGTGGAGAGCAAAAGAAGCAGAACGCATTGGCCGAAATGCAATCTCTGAACCCACTGGCTATCGTCTGATGATGATTTTGCTTTTTCTTGATTTAAAATTAGCTTGTAAACTGGCTTCTTGTGAATCTGGTGTGTGTCAATCTGGTCATACACGTCGTCTCTCAACTCCAGCTCCAGCCTCGCATCTCAAGTTGCTTATCGGACTATAAACAATGAGCAGTTCATGGAAAAGGAAGTCTTGACCCGGATATCTGCTGGAACCCCAAATATATAACTCCTTGCCCCCAGAGGCTTATCCGTCGTCAGACAGATAGCCGATGGGTTCCAAGATAGCCGGTAGTCAAACCCACAACCACACCAATTTACACACCTGTAAGAGGACGTCAGACACATGTTTTATTTTTAAAGAAACCGCTACACATTCTGGCTCTTCTCCATCTGATCTCCTCAGCACGTGCCGTGACATTTCAACGATGACAAATCACTTGATTCCACCGCCCTACGCCAACTAAACCCTTACTCCTGCCTCCATGGTGACTGCACCAATCTCCTGCACTCCTCCAAGACTGGAGCCTGCCTGCACAGTGCAGTACCAGGAAACAAAGCTCCATCCCTCCAAGCAACAACCACATTATGTCTGACACTGCTGAACAGAGTGCTGACCAATCCTCCTCTCATCTCTATGCCTTGTGATGACATGACATGGCTGTGATTCACAGATAATGTGTGTGTGTGTGTGTGTGTGTGTGTGTGTCTGATACGTCCATATGTGCCGTCACCCCTGGCATGACGTCCACCGAGAAACTGGGAGGAAACTATGGCCGATCCTCATTCCACGGGAAATTATACACGGCTCTCAAGCCTGCGCACAAAGATAAGTCACGAAGAAGATTAATGTGGCCTCGACCCAATCTTTGTCCTTCACTCTTGCTCCGCTCCCATCAGTCAACGTATGATCCTCTGCCTATTTCAATTTCTCAGCCTATCTCCTTTGTCTTTTTGAGGTCTATGCAACATCTTCCTCTCCTCCAATCATGCCTCTGCTTTCTTTCCCCACCCACCTTCTCTCTCTGTGCTCCTTTTTCATTCATTCATATTTTACTGCCTCAACAGAGAGTCGTCCCATAGAGCTGGAGCTCTTCCTCATTATAATCTTTCTCTGTGCTTCTATTTGCATTCCTCTAGCTTTCCTTCCTCTGGGGATTTACTTTTATCTCTTCCTCTTTCACCCTGCACTCCTCCCTCTCTCTCTGTATTGGTGCCTTCCTGTCTCTTCCTTTTTTTTGCCTCGCTTATGTGCGCCTCATTGCGCTCTCTCTCCTCCTCCCCAATTCCTTCTCTACAGTTTCTTTATCTCTCTCTCTTTCTCTTTCTCTCTCTCCGTCTTCTTTCTTTCTGTTTCCCCCCTTGCCCCCCCGTCTTGTAATGAGGTGTGACAAACCTCTACCCTGCTACCATAGCAATAGGGTTCCCGTAGCAACGCAGCGGCGGTGTTGGTAAGGGGTTAGATGGCCGTAGTTCTCCACAAGCACCTTCAACTTCCTTACGCTGACACAAACAAACTCACAAAGAGTACAGACAAATAATACTGTAGCACACAAGCATTGTAATGCAAGACGCTTATTCCATATCTTCTAAACATGTCTACATTAAAGGGCGGATCCAATTGCATTTCGACGTAGGTTTCCAAGTAAGCTAATCAACAAGGTTATGAATAATGTGAACGCTAGCACTAGCTGAGTCAAAGTTAGTTGTGCTAATTTTGTAAATAACTGACGGGGTTAGTTTAGATTTTTTTAAGTGAGGTTGTATGTATAAACCTGCATTCTGCGAGGTAAAATTACTGCTTTACTGGATGGAGTCTGGTGGCTTTGAAGAGAGCGATATAACGGCTTCAGTTCCCCGTCGGAAAGGTAAAGAGGTAAAGCGGCTACTGATGGGAGCAGAAGAAAAACATATTTTAGCCACCTAAAAAAAATATACATCAGTTTAAGTGTACGCTATATTTATAATATAGAATAAGGATGTATATATAAATACACTGGACATGTAGCAGTGTCAACAGGCAGAAACCTACGTCTAGATTTTAGAAGGGCTTGGGAAAATGGCATTTTGACGCAAAAACCTGTATACTTTAACCAAAATATGAATGTTCGGATTTTAATACATCCACTGGGAAGCTACAGAATAATATAAAAACCTAAAATATAAAAAATAATAATGGACCCGCCCTTTAACTATGCATGTATGTGAGTGAATAGTGGGCATTATATTCAGTTTTTATTTTTTAATTATTGGAATTTATTTTAAAATCAAAGACAAGTGAAGTGGGAAAAAGTAGGATTCAATTTTAAAATACCACTTGAAGCTCAAATATTCTGAAGTTTAACAGGAATTTCTTTAAGACCTTTTCTTTAAGGGAGTTCTTTAAGCACAGTCAGCTAATTTTTCTTCAGTTTCTGCACACAAAAGCACATTTGAGCTGTCCTTGTTTACTTTAAACTGTGTTCTCTTTCTGAAGGGAACTTTTCATCATGAATCATTTCAGACTAATCCACTTCTGTTAAAAGCTTTGGGTATTTTTTTTGGTGAAATCAAAATGTCCTGTCCACTATGACCACTCCGCGATAGAGAAGAGAAAGAATGCTCATCGTTATTCGTGATAACAAAAATCTGTCACCATCACATACAAACATCTTTTGTGTACTCATAATCTCGTTCTTATTATGATGAACCATTAATACAATGACTGTCTCGTGGTGTATCGTTGCGTGTTTGTGGGGGGGGGGCTGTTAGGATGCACAATCCATGTAGAAAAACACCATCTGTCTCTCAATCCCTCAGTTTTCCCCCTCCCCACATAACCACTGACCCCACCCCAATACTCTCACACACACACACACACACACACACACCCCCCGGTCTCATCTGTAGTGTTTGACACTGACACCCGGATAAGACGAGGGATGTGCTTTCTTTGATAAGCCCTGCCTCCTCTCTGGACAACACTCTCCTCCGCTACATGCTGAGAAAACAAGCCTCTCCTTCAGCTTTTCCCTCTGGATCCTTCCACCGTCCAGATTAATATATCAGTCCCTCCAGCATCTTGCAGAGTCCTTTGTGATTAATGAGGCTCAAAATGACTGAATTTGAAGGGGATTTTCTACTGAATTGTTCTAAAACTTGCGTTTAACGGCTTCATGTGGCTTCCAGGGGCTTTTCTATGGTTACTATGATCACATTGATGGACAAGTTCCTAGAATACCAAGGAACATGCCCTAGACAGCTTTACACGAATAAGAGAAGTGAAACCTCACACGACAGCCTTCAGGGTTGTCGACTGTCTGCCACCATATATAGTAACATTTTATAGCTAGTTCATGTGATTTGTTATGCTTTCTTTACCTACACGCATCCTATGTGAGAAAAGTCTGTTGATGAGCACAAATCTCTCTGACTTATCAGAGCCATCTTTATCAAGGCAATAACACATGACCCAGTTCAGATGGATATTTTGGTCTGATGAGGGTTTTTTATA
Organism: Sebastiscus albofasciatus; assembly: GCA_916701655.1. Taxonomy (NCBI): domain Eukaryota; kingdom Metazoa; phylum Chordata; class Actinopteri; order Perciformes; family Sebastidae; genus Sebastiscus; species Sebastiscus albofasciatus. Next base: position 17,265 of record CAKAOI010049240.1, read on the forward strand.
TCTTAGAATATATTTGGGTCTTGGTTATTTTAGCTTCTGGAGGAAGAGCCGTAGTAGTTAGTAACAGTAGTAGTTTTCTGTGGTTACAAATCAGACTGAGGAGCTAAGACTGGGGGCTATCTGAAGAAAAACAGGTTCAGAGTCATTAGAGTTAGAGTTCAGAGATAATTTGGGAGGATCTAAGATCAGTACACTGAGGTGACCCTGCCAAAAATGTACAGCGAAAAAAAGATGTTTCTATACTGGGACACAGCTAACATAGTAAGGTATAAACAGCACACAATTTATTAGGCTATAATCCAGTTTGCAACCATCATAAAAAAAAGCATACAAATGCCATACCACATTAACACTGCTGAGAGCAGCAATGTGAAACAAGGCTGTAAATGTACTGGTTAAGCCAGGATTATAACAAAATATTTGGCTTATTTGAGTACGTATGTGTGTATTTGGGTGAGTGAAAAAGCAAAGCCCACCGTAAAATTTAACCAATCAATCACAGACAGTCTGATGGAGGACCAACACCACGTTCTGTGGACACATCTACCTACTTCTGATGAAAACACCCTTGTCTACACAACGACGAGAACGTACATCTGTGATTTTCAGGAAATTCGGTTTCCACATATCGGTTCAAATGTGGTCAAGCTTGGTTACAATTGAAAACATACTATTTCTTCAGACTGACCTGGTTCTTAATAGGCTAATTTTCAAGGTTCCTTAAAAGAAAATTACAATAGACAACTTAGAAAGCCGGATTCTGACAGTTTCTTTAAACTAAAAGGGTAAATGGGCTTATAACTACAGTTAAGGACATTTATGCTGCAATGCTTTCTTACGTAACGGGATTCTTTTTTCAACTGGCGATAAAAGGAAATGGAAAGTGTTGCAAAATAGATTTAAGCAAGATCCTATTTGATATTTCCAAACTGCGGAATATGATTTAACGGGTGCTAGTATTCTAGATTTAACATTAAAAAGACTGGACCTATAATAGGGGAAGCTGCCTATTCTTCAGTAACGGAACCAACATTCTTCTGTTAGGATGTTATGATGAGCAATCCTATGGATCACACTATTACATGATCATGGACTTTCCAGCTCTCTCTTCAAGTCTCTTACTTGTCCATTGTGAATCCATTTCATGCTTGACTTCTCAGGTGTGTCTTCAAGACGTGCGCACACATTTATCTTAAATGTACAAACTTGAAGTAGACTGATTATTTTTCTCTGAAAGTTGGCTTTGTGAAAGTACTTACTGTACCTCCCAGATCAACTTTTAGGGTTAATTCAAGTCAGGCTCTTCAAATTAAGCACGTCTTTTCTATTGCCTCCCATGTGGAATAATGCCAAAATGTGAACAAACTGTGTGTTTCAAAGCTGAAATGTGGTTTAACCATGAATCCTGTGAGTAGCTATTAGCAGAAAGCGAGAGAAAGTTACCTGGCTCTGCATCTTGCTTTGTTGTTTGAGGCGGAGGTTCTCTGGAGTGTCAGCCACCGAGGTGAAACTTGTCTTGGGGTAGTGTCTGTAAAATAAACAAACAAAACAGCAAAGACTGTCAGTACACAGTAAACACAACACAGGCAGATGCCAGCTTTTACTCAGGCTCCCACTGTGACGCTCACGTCTAGACTCTAAGAGAAAAAAACAGCATAACTCAAGCAGTGTGCAGTCTGTAGCCCCACAGTGGGGGCATTTGTTATTCAAGGTGGTCCTGAGGTTGAGTTAGGAGCCCCTGTAGACAAAAAGCATGTCAGTATAACACACAATGCTCAGTCAGTGGGAGCCAAGGTAGTCTGAAAAAGAGGAAGTGCAGGCAGGGACTGTGTGGGGGGATGAGAGCCCAAAAGGTTGCAGAGTTTTGGAGGCGAGCCATAGCAGGTGTGGAAAAAGCTTTCCATGCTTATAAAACACACACTTATGCGCATACACACACAGGCACAGCCCTATGGGGGATGACAGGAAGAGAAACAGCACACAACAGACACAGCAACAGGGTCAAAGAGACAGTGGGTGAGTGTGAATGATGTCATGGGCAGCCCCTTTCAGCAGAGCGTGAAGGCGAGTCTCTTTTCTGAATGGATTCTGGGAATTTTCTTGACAGTCACAGACCCATAACCACCACCCAACCTCCTGGAGAAAAAAAAAATACTCTGCCTGAAACAAATATAACAAACATAAATATACACAAGTAAGCAGAAACATGCAACACGCCAAGCATCCTTCCAAAAGCCAGTTATCGCATGCTTACTTATTGATTGCCTAAACCGCTGTCAATGGCTTTGTGTGTGTGTGTGTGTGAGGCATAAGTCAGTGTTTTGATACACTGGAGGCTTCTGTGCACAAGTAGCCTTCAGGTCCACAAATAATGGTGCCTGCCAGTTCAGTGTGATCCTTAAGGCAGCAAAAACACATGGCTTAGATCCAGTGAGGAGAGGAAGAGCCCTTATAGCTTATCTAACAGCTCATATGGACTGCAGTTCCCAGCATGCCTCAGGGCGCCGAGCGACCTCAAAAATCTCCAACCACTATCCGTGCCTCTGGGTAACCCATTTAGGCAATATGTTTACCGTTTCCTTGACAACATGGTAAACAATGGAATTGGTGTTCTTCCTGATGCGATTATGGGATGTAAAAAAACTTTAAACAAAAGGATTGTGGTCGGCGTATTTTACATACAAGTACTGTTAAAAAAAGATATAGGAGCCACTTTAAAGAAACTAACCAAAAGTAATTTCAAAGAGTGGGAAGTGGAACATGAATGTAGTTGGAGAAGTTGATTGAAGTTCAAGCTCTGTGATATACAACAAACTCAAGCACTGGATCCCTGCTCTCACACACACTCACATGCGGGTCTGTGCACGCTCACACCAGGCTTTTTACAACTGCTAGCGCTCATTTTCCTGAAAAGGAAGCTATCAACATTCAGATGAGGTGGTTTTGCTACGCTAGCAGCCGAGGCCGGGTGTCACGAACAAGCTGATCAAATGCAGATGAAGCTACTCTTTTATTGTTGTGAGATATCTAACCAGAAATAAAAAGGTTTTTCCTACTCAAACACACCACTGTCTTTTTAATTTGTTCGTCACAAAGTGCAAACCTCCTAACAGCATGTTATGTCTTAAATGAAGAGGCAAAAACATTAGCAAGAAGCTATAGCTTAGCTGCCTAAACCACAATCACTAGTTTCTAATCTTTCGTACATCCTTTGTTTTTCAACCATCCCTGATCCAAGCTGTTCTGCAATCAGCTGCCACAATCTATCTTTAAATTCCACATCGCTGTATGCTTTTATTTATATATTGTAAAGTGCTTTGTGCTGGGAGATGAAGGGAATGTTTATCATGTCATTTTGGATGATGACGTTTGCACGGACGGTTGCTCTGAGTGGTCAAACAACCCTCTTTTGCCTTTTGACGGGTGTGAAAAAACACAGAAAATCAAACCTAAGAAAACTTTAAAGAGGACAAAAGTCGGTGTGTAAACGCGATAGACATTTATTTATAAACGTGCAACAATTTCAGACGAAGAACTTCAGGCCTCAAGGCTGAAACAAGGCTATATGGCTAAAAAAAAAAAAAAAACGACATTTCTTGACACTACAAATGTTTATCTTTATGTTTTTCAGGTTTAGGCAGGGTTCTCTCCTAACGCTCTCAATTTCCATTCATCAATAAGGTCACTTGAGTCTCACGAACACACCCTTCATAGCTGTAAGGCAAATAAATGCTGACTGGTAGACGGCTTTTTAAGAACTTAGCTGTATCTGTATGGATGCAAATTCCAGCAGTGTATCTGTATTTTGGGGGGCTGTCCCTTGATCAAAGCTAGGTGGCTAATAATACATGTTCATTTTTTTTCTCTGGAGTTGGGCGTGTCTGGTTTGTGGTTGAACACACTTCCTCTCCCAGAGCATCACTGTGTTTGAAAACCCCTGCTTGTCTGAAGCAGATGGGTGTGTGTTGAAGCCACACACCCATCACAACCAGCATCTGTGTTAACAGTGTTCCTGTCATCTTCAATGCCTCTTTAGAAACTGTCTACGCACGTACGGGTCAGTAAATTGCTACACAAACATACAACCGGGTTGAAGCTATAAGCTTAGTGACTCAGTGGGATCTTGTAATGCGTGCGTCTGTGCAACCACGCTTGCATTTTCGTGTCTGTTTGAGGCTATGAGTGAGTCAAAAGAACACTCATCTATCTGTCAGGTTGTATAACGAGGTAATAAGTCGCAGACGGGAGTGGGTGACACATGCACAAACTCAGTTAGCCCTGTGAACGCTAAAGAGGGAGTGATCAAAATGGAGGTGAGGAGGTAGTGCTGGGGTGGAGGAGTTAGGGTATGTGTTATCACGCACACACACACACGCACACAGACACACACACACACAAACCGCCTACTGTGCAGGAGGAGAGGCCTGTTTGCATAGCGGAACCGGGAGATGTTGTGGCCGGCTTGACCCTGTGAGACCTGGAAAGGTTGTAATGCATCATTCAGCAGGAACATTTCATCTACATGTAAAATCTGGACAGAAGTCACATCAAAAACACACATCAGAGTAGAGGGGCTGTAGGTAGTAGAAGCAGCAGTTGATGAAGGAGAGCTAGAAAGCAACAGGCAGAGGTGTCTGCTGCACAGTGACAGGCAGAATCCATTACACAATGAAGCTCATGTATCTTTCAACGAGAGCCCTTTCCCAGACTAAAACATGGGTCAGAACAACCCAGGAAGCAGCGTCATGCCACAAAAGCTGTGTTTCCATTCAATTGTCACGCAAATTTCAAGCAAACTTTTGAAATGTTGCAAAAATAGAAATGCCAACAGCGCAAACAGCTGATCAGTCATGTGTGTTAAATCTGGCTATGTTAGAATTTATTTAGCAATGGTGTTTCCATAACCCATTTATAACATCAACTCTTTTCCACTTAAGGCAAAAACCACCTCAATCGAGCGTAAAAACTTTGAGGAAGTTTTATTGAATTTTGCCGTTTCCATACAGCTTTTCTAATGCGATACTTAAAAATGCAACTATAAATATGTGAATGGAAACACGGCTATTGTGACAGCGGTTTTAATCTCTGACTGGTTATTTATCAACAACACATCAACAAATGATTCATGATAGTGTTAAATGAAAAAAAAAACTGTCAGGAACACTAAATCAAGACATTTGTGACACGTTTTAATAACACCACATTGATGTTCAAATTAATTTCTGGACCATCAGCCATTAAGGCGGCAACCCACCAGTGGCTCCCACAGTCTCCTGGGGAAATGAAGAATTTTTATGTCCACTTATCTGCCATCCTAAATCTCCCACAATCCCCCCTGTGACTCTCCAGTATCTAATCAGGGATGGGACTCTCAGGGAAGAGGTGGGTGGGAAGACAGTGAAAACAAACAACGCCTATATCAATTACTGAGGACAAATATAGAGGAGTAATGATAAAGTAGTTATCCCACAGAATAATGACAGAGAACATAGCCTGAATTCCTTTCCTGAAGCGGGAGGCTCATCCGCTGATGATGTTTACTCGAACAAGGCTTGTTTTAAACAAACGGAAAGAGGCATAATAAACAGGCTGTGAAGGGCCTTGCTCCTGCTGGCGCGGGGAGCGGAGGGAACATCAGAGGAAAGGAAAGGGAAAAGAAGTAGCCACTTTAGTCTAAAACGAAGGTGACAGTAGGATGACACCTGCTGTAGGGGCTTAACACCTTAAACCAGATGTGAAAGATTGGAAGTGGGGACAAAGTCACACTGAGATTTTAGGACTACTAATAATATTTAAAATGACTATATGTTATCATTAGGGCTGTCAATCATTTAAAATATTTAATTGCATGATTGTCTGTAGTTAATCGTTAATCATTTTTTATCTGTTCAAAATGTACCTTGAAGTGGGGGTAGGCAGAATGTTTTTTGGCATCATTGGGCAAAAATTACATAATAACCTTTCAGCATATTGTAATTCAAGTGTTCAGAGAGAAAATTAGACCTCTGCACCTCCTCATGGCTCTGTTTTCAGGCTTTAAAAAATCTAGCCCGTGACGGGAGACTTTGGCCAATCACAGGTCATTTCAGAGAGAGAGCGTTTCTATTGGCTGTGCTCCGGCTGGTGGGCGGTGCTTGGTTTTGGCTCGACTGTTTTCAACATGGCTGCCGGGTCACAAACTTTCTCATTTTACAGCTAAAAAGTACACTACGAGATGTTTCTGAAAACATTTCAGGTGAGAAATAGTTTGACCATGTGATCGGAGTTTGCGAATGATTGACAGCTGCTCAGAGATGGCAGTCTCCAGCTTGACTCGTGTGTCAATGTGTTATTATCGCGTTAACAGCCCTAGTTATCATCTTACATAAGCTTATAATTGGCCCTGCACACAGGTGTTATTGCACTTATTATGACTTATCAAGGTGAGGTTGGATCACGGTGACAAATTGCTGTGATCTAAGTCCCCCATACACTCAAATGAATCATAAAGGTTTTGTCCTGACGTCACAGGGGTACAAAAGCCAACAGTGGAGTCAGGGAGATCTCAATTAGATACAGCCAAAACAAGTGAAAACACCTGTGACTGTGAATAATAACAGGAGGCAATTTGACATGTCAAAGCAGAAAAAGCACAGGTGTAAATAATAAAAGTAATGAGGGCTCAATTCCATTTAGCTGATTCAGTTTCCTGGTATTGTCCATGCTGCCTCACTGTCACGGCTTCCTGGGACACTTGAACGGAACAGAGCCCTCATTAATGTTATTACTAACATCTGTGCTTTTCCTACTATGAAACTCTGTAAAAAATAAATAAACAGGCCTATTGCATGTTTTTTAATCTTACATGTGAGGACAGATGCACACATTCGCCTGTGAGCTGCTGCTCCAAAAAAACAGATCAACTCGTTTGGTTAACCTGGAGTTGTATATTTGCATGTATGTCGCTATCCGATCTGGCAAGTAATCGTTTTTTTTCTTTCCCGTTTCATTTTCCCAGGTTAAAATGCGACCTTTCACGGAGTTGGAAACGTTTCAACTTGAGAGAAAAATGTACAATTATCCTGAGTGGGTGTAATGAATATAAAAGAGCCAGGAGAAAAAAAAAGAAGTAAGGGAAAATTAGGGAAACTGCTGGAGTCCCTGTAAGTTTTCAAATCAGTCACACCCTGTCAGTGCTTGTTGCTAGCTAGCTGCAAACCCACTGTACTTTCTGATGAGGGACATTTTAATGGCTGTTTGTCGCTAATGAATGCAGACAACAAAAACGCTTTAGTCGCCAAATTTAGGACTAAATTATGCTTTGTATTCAATCTGAATGCATCTTTGCAAAAAATAAATCTAGGTCCAGACATACGGACAACAAATGTTATATAATATTCCTTGAACAGGAGGAGGAAAAAAATAAAGCGCCATGTTATTTTACTCCAGACTTGGCACAAATGACTTGTCCCTGGTATTAATCATAAAGGAAGCCAAATCCTATAGAAAACAGCTGACCACGAGCGAAGCTAGTAAACAAGTTTAGAGTTTCTTCTGGGGTTGAGAATGACAATGCTGGCATGACGTTTTGATTTGTTTTATTGGCAATAAACTGGCTGTTCAGGAAAGATGCAAAAGAGCTTGTCAGAACATGAAGCAACGCCTTCTCTCTGCATTCCCGCTCAGAACATGCACTCACCCTCCAACTCTCACTGAGAGAGAGAGAGAGAGAGAGAGGGAGAGAAAACCATTATAAGTAATGGCAGAGGGGGATTCCATGGATTCCTGATGAGCCTTTAGTGTGTGAGTATGTGCTGAAGCGTGAGTGGACATGCTAGTTTGCAGTGTGTCTGCCTGTGTCACTGTAGAGGAACTTTAGGAATTTCCTTTGTTGATACCCCCCCCTTCGCCACCGAGGAGGAGGAGGGAGGGAGGCACTTTCCCACACCACACATAGGCCTTTTCTCTGAGGGGGGAGCTGGAATAGTCACTGATAAACCGCAGAGGAGGGAGAGAGGGGCCTTAGTTGGGTTGCAACATGATTACACACACACACATTTGGAGAGTCCTATTTCCGTCTGTGGACAGATTAAACACTGCTGTCAGTGTCTTTGCGATGCGGGCTGAACCAGTCGAGTATAAAAACATGACACATGCTCACTGACATACACAAAATGATGACTTACGCATTGCAGTATGGTCTCTTGTCATAGCCTTTGTAATTCTTCATGTTTAGAGTCATTTTGCAGACCTCGCAGCAGAAGCATCCTTTATGCCAGTACTGTCAGAAACAAAAAGACAAGAGAAGACAACATTTTGAGATTTGAGACTAATTGCAGATCCAAAAAAGGACCACACACACATTTTAAAAAAAAAAACACCAACTAGCACAGGAAAGCTAATTGAGTGAGCAAGGCCAGAGCTACTTCCTATTCCCTTGAGGTTTCACAGGGACGGGAGCTGGATACAGACAAAAAGGACTGTTAAGACTGTGTGGAAAAAAAAAGGTGAAGCAAAGTGGAAACACAGTCGTATGTGTATGCTGGCACAAAAAGAAACCAATGTCCCCTTGTGCTAGCAAGTTGTATAGTTACTATTTATAAGTAAATAGGGCTAGCTGGCGAGCTGTTTGTGATTGACAAGTATGCATCTGTGTTCTCGCCATCTAACCTGGTGCCACACCTTTATTATTACTCTGAGCTCAGATGCATGTGTGCAAAATGATCAGTTTTTATTTTCTACATACAACAACAGAGGTTGTTTTCGGTTGCAGAGACCGTTTGGTCTGACAGTCAGGAAGCCACCTTTTGACTCCCTTTCTGTCCGTCTGCTCATCTCTGCATGTTTCTGTGGCTCCTCTATCCATCTTCCTCTATCTCCCCTCTCACCACTCTTTCTCCCTACCACCGACCCGCCCTCTCGCCTCCTTCCCTTTTCTCTCCTGGCACTGGGCTGATCTGCGGCCTGAGGGTTCAAAGAGGGATCGAGGGAGGGAGGATTGGAGCAAGAAAAAGAAACTGGAAGGAGGGAGGAAACATGAAAGGAAGGAGCTGGAGAGAGCAAGAGGAAAGGGAGGGGTGGGCAGGAGAGAGAAAACGCCAGAGAGTGAAGCAATGATCTGGCTGCTCCTGCTATCGTCAAGGGAAGGGAGAAAGAAAGAATGGGAGGGAAAGAAAGAGGGAGTCCTTATTAACATGGCCTCAGGGTGCTCTGTCAACCCTCTCGTTCTTTCTCCCACTCTTTATCACTTTCCACACCAATTGCCCACACACAAAACACTAATCTTCCAAACAAACAGCGTAGAAAAGAAGATTCAAAACACAGGATAAAAACTGCACATCACTTTCTCAACATTTCACTCACAAACACATGCACAACACAAGTTTGATTAGTCTTCTCAGGATAAGACGTGGGTATTACTGACAGAAAAATCCATCATTTCCTGTCGTGCAGTGATACAGTTTGATAATATAGCATGTGTTACAGGACTGATAAACAGCTGGCAATAAATCACCAGGATGTTGACGTTGACTGTGAAAGCTGCAGACGGACAATAGACACAATAATGGCAGCGCTATGTATGGAAACATGACCAAACACACAGCACAATGGCCATTTCACTTCCCTCCATTATTGAACAACAATATGGCTTCAGGCTGGTGTTAAGAACAGTCTTGTCTGTTCTGTCTCGATGTAATGGACCACCCAGGGTGGTGTGTGATGACAACACGCAAGTGTATGTGTGTGTTTGACATGTGTGTTTGTAGCTGTGAGCCAGCAATATTGTACTAAAGCATACAAAATGAGGAGGCTACGAGTCTGGGCTCTGTTCAGTCTAGCTGTGATCCACAGCCAAACACATTGGGCCAAGCCTTCGAATGCAAACTCCTTATCCCACTACAACCCAATCGTGGCCTGAGGGAGTTGCAGATGGACACATCGTGTTACTCTTTCCACCGCTCTCCCTCGCCATTGTTCTGGCTAGCACTGCGATGGCAAATCCCTTCACAAACAACAGCACAGCGCAGGCAGATTCCATTTCCTCTAGCTTCAGCTGATTTGCAGCTGTGGCGGCTGCCATCTTTGCATGCATACCGTCCGTCTGGTTCATCTACATGTAGTGTAGCAGCAGCCCCAGTGTGATATTCTCCACAGACTACACTGTTATGCCCTTCTCATTTCCCCAAATCTGTGATAATGATAAACCAGGGATGAGTGAACACAGTGTAATGCTAATAGAGGAGAGTATATGCAAATACTGTCAGGAGAAAGGTGAGCAGCTGAGCATGGACTTTGACACTCTTGATATTTCCCTGACTAAATATTGACCATGGGTTTCTTCCAGAGAACGAGCCTGTTGAACTCAAACTGTTTAGCAAACTATTCCTAAGGCTGACCCAGCCTGCTTACCCACATTCCTCCAGGACAACCCTCGTCACCTTGGATAACATGGCCCTCTCAGGTGAACAGAGATTGCGCTCAAACTAAACTGCCTCTTAGATGAAGACACAAGCTAACACCAGCATAGTGTGAATATTAAACACATTAAAAAGGACCATAGCTGAACTCCAAGTTTTATTCAGTATGCATCTAACCCCTGCAGGCATCTTCTCTAGCTGTATGGCTGAGCACACTTTTATTTTTAATGCTCAGCAGTGGTTGGTTTCTCACAGAAAAAAATCAAATGTAGAGGGAGGTGAAATATAATTACAAGTGGTCACTGGAGACATATTTTAGACAGGCTTGAACCAACCTCCATCTCATCTAAACCTGGACACAATCTGAATATACAGTATCTGGTTCTTATATTAGGTCTAGGATTAAGACGAAAAAATGCCAAAGGGAAAGGAAGGGACAGCGATGTGGGGGCGTGAAACATCCCAAATGTGTGTTCGGGAGGCCATCCAGCACTTAGCCTTGTCCGGCTCCAGGAAAAAACCTGGCTCTTGGGTGCCGAGGCAGGATCTGGCAGTCAGCTGGAAAATGAGGACACTGCAGAGACGGAGCCCTAGAAATAAAACACCCATAAAAAACAGCACTGTCTCCCTGCATCAGCGCAGCTCAAGGGCACATGTGTGTCTACATGTATGTGTAGTGCTGCCTGTATGTAGGTTATATGTCTCATCAGTGCATGATGCATGTGTGTCAGCGTGGAAGACTCAAGAGCAAAAATGCTCAGTCAGCCTTGCAGCTCCTTCTTGGTGAGAATACAAGTTGGCCAGGACAAAAACCCTGCAGCTATTTGGGAGGTCAGCACAACTTCAGACACCGTGTTTGCACATACAGTACGCACAGAGGGAGGGTTAGTGAGTCTGACCAGGAGCGTGCTCTCACATACTAACTACAGACTGATATGAGGTGATTAAGTGACTTAAGTGGTTTAAAGCGTTAAAATGCTGCAGGCCTGTTGTATCAACCACTTCCTTTATCAGTACTAATGTGAAATCTAAACACGGCAGACTTCTCACCTCATTCAGCCCACTAACTACCACAACACATATACCAAACCATCATTCTTATTTTATTTAAATAGAAACACTGGCAGGAAACATTTTTTTTTAAAGTCAACCCCATCTGCATTCTTTTCCATGTTTTATAAATGCAAACGCCCACTTAGCTGGTATTAAAGTAAGCTAATCAAACAAGGTTATGAATAATCATTTGAACTCTTAACACTAGCTGAGTCAAAGTTAGATGTGCTAAGTTTGGAAATAACTGAAAGGGTTAGTTTTGATTTTCTGTGGCTATGTATACTCTGTGTTCTGCGAGGTAAAATTACATTTTTGTCAATGGAGTCTGGTGGCTTTGAAGAGAGCTATATAACAGCTTCAGTTCTCCATTGGAAAGGGCTGTCTGACGGCGCGGTAAAGCGGCTATGGACAGGAGCAGCAGAAAAACGTATCCTAGCCACCAAAAAAAAATCTATATCAGTTTAAGTGTACACTATATTTAGAATATTTTCACCACTTTACTTCGCCGTCAGACAGCCCTTTCTGATGGGGAACTGGAGCCATTACATCACTCTCCTTAAAAGGCACCAGACTTCATTGACAAAAATAGTAATTTTACCTCACAGAACACAGGAGTTGCTGGTCTACTACATCAGTACATTGCTTAGCTTCCGTGCTGGTACTCCTGTCTGCTTTTCTAAACTGGAAGCGTGCCGACCACCATCTAAGTTGCAGTATGTAACGTTAATACATTGACTATAAGGATACAGATATGTGTAGCAGCATCATCATGCAGAAACCTACGTCAGGTCACATGGGAAAAAGGTTTTAAAAAGGGCTGGGAAAACAGCATTTTGATGCTAAAACATACATACTGTACTTCGACCGGAATTTAAATTGCTCAAATAAATAAATAAATAAATAAATAAATAATGGACCCGCCCTTTAAGTACCTACCAAGTGACTCATAGAGGAGGCAAATTTACTATAACTTGGCTGGTGTTATTTTCTAAACTGATTAGATGAGAATTTCTGACAATATTGTATTATTTTTAAATGTAAAAAAAAAAGACTTAATCTATAGACCGAGTTCAGTGAATTTTCACGATCCAGTCTCCTGGTAGTTACCGAATTAAGCATCAGAGGAATTTAGCGCCTTATACTGCTGAAGGACATCCCTAGGGACCCTGATGAAATGTTTCATAACTCTTGGTCAAATCAGCAGCAATTCACTTCAGTCTAAACCACTTTGTTTAATGCTTTCAGAGGCTGATTAGGCCTCTAAAGATGCTGTGATGGCTCTTTGACTCAGATGTTTATTTTCAACCAAAAGAGGCTAAATAAATTAAAAGCATCATCATACACACACACACACGGTGGGGCATTACAGCAGCTTACTCCATGTATGTGTGAAAGATTATTCGTGCGTAAAGACAGTACATGCCTAAAGACAAAAGGCCCACATCTGGCTGGTGCTAATAAAGGAAACTAACTCATTAAAGCGCGCTGGTTAATTATTAGCCTACCTGATGCCATTAATTTTTACCCAAGCCACGGGCTTTGTTGCTGGCCAGCAGGCAGACAATGATTTGAACAGACATACTATGCTACCGTAGAGTATGCACTTAACACACTTTTTCAAACCACTCCAGACTATGAATGTGCACTTAGTAACAACATACACATCCTGCCGCCCCAGCAACGAGACATTATACACAAACAGAAACATCCCAGCAGAAAAGATGAGCACAGCGAAGGTGAAATGTCAAAACACTTCTGCCATGTCATAAACTATCTGTACAAATTTACATCATAAAAATCATGTTATCATGTTGTGTGGCTTATATTAGATAAAACTGTCTCTTTCCTTTACTTCCTATGAATTTTATTTCAAAGCAGATCAAAGACAGTCCAGATTTTATTGTGCTGGTACAAATAAAGCTGTAATAGTTTGGGAGAGCAAACAGAACATGTGCACTAGTTCCTTTTTTTGATAAAAGGAGAAGAGAAGTGCCTTACAGCTAACAGGGGAGTCAACACCTCAGATGATTTTGACTGTAATGTGCGTTTGTGAATGTGATTCATTAAAAGGAGGTGACTGGTGATGGCTGGACAGATTCCTCACCTCTTGGACAACATGAATCAGCTCTCAGAATAATCTGTCTAAATATAGGCAAGGCGGTAGACATATTTCTCTAAAACTGGAGTCAGAGGAAGTGTGTTCACACTGACTGAACCATCAGAGAGAAAAGGGGTGGGGGAAAAAATCAATAGAGCATAGTATCATGATATTTTGCGTGGCAATAATGTATCGATATACGGACGTCAAGTATAGATCTTTTATTACGTAAACTATTAACCTCTTTAAAATCTGACGGCTATTAGAGATGTTCCGATACCATTTTTTCCTTCCTGATACCTGAACTTGCGGTATCGGCCGATACCGAGTACCGTTCTGATAACAGCGTGATAAAAAAATAAAGTTGTTATTAATATTATTCACCAGCTGTTTACTACACTACTACATTTACCTCACTCTGACTACCGTTACACTCTCCACTAGCACCGCACTGTTGTTTGCCATCGTCACGTGACAAACTACCTGCAATCAGTTCTTCTTCTCTGCTCTAAAACAGTAGTTGCCAGTAGCATCCATGATACATCCAGGGTGACAGCACAGTAAAGGCTACTGTTTGGGAGTGGCGAAGAATAATTGATTTCGAGTTAAACAAGTTTTTTTTCCTGATTAATAAATGATGGTATTGGATCAGTGCTTGGACTCGCATACTCGCTGATACCCAACACCGAATTTTGGGTAGTATCGGATGTATTTCCTATACTGGTATCGGAACAACTCTAACGGCTTTTCTGTCTTTCAGAGGTTGTAGCGGGTCTTAAAGTTACAGTAAAGATACTCGTATCATATGAAACAAGAAAAATTGAGGAATCTATTGGTACCAACCATGTCATACTAGCTTGTCGGGAAGAATGCAAAATAACACTCCGAATTTACGCTAAATTTTAGCAAGGAAAAGCCAGCATGGCCATTTTCAAAGGGGTTCCTTGACCTCTCACCTCAAACTATGCGAAGGAAAACTGAGATAAACAGAGTGAAAACTGTATCTTATTAGATAAAACAGATGGTGACAGTAAGGAACTAAGAGACTGTATGTACCATGCTGTTCTATGAGATAAAAATGATTTAGTGCTTTCTAATAAGATCAATTTTTTTCAGTTGATTCCACATGACTAAGCATGATGTAAGCTCCTTCGTGCTGTAAAGACTGTACAGAGCTGTACAACTTGCATGCTGTACTCTTCTGACCTTTAACCCCCATTTTCCAGCAATTTCCTGGGATTGAGAAGCAGCAGTACAATTGAGGCTCACATCTAAACCAGAAAGAAACCCCACACTGAAGCCAAATAACACAGCAACCAATTTGTTAGTTAAATAATAAAAATGGACCCAAGGCAGAAGTAACTGTGAAAGCTACAGTACAAAACTGTGTGTGTCAGATACAGCAGTGTGAGAAATTTGATTAATACACAAACTTTTGTTATTGCCAACTGTGTCTGAACATTTGAGATCATGTGAACCAAGAAGTGTAGCTTCTTTATTTTGCTATGTAACCAACCCAACTGTTTTTGTTTTCGTCTCAGAACTTTAACCCTTTCACAGTGTGTTTTTAGTTCATGAAAGTTGATTTTAACCTTTTTGGTCGCCTGAAAATGACTTTTTCAGCGTCCGGTTGTACTTAGCTCCACCCTCTTGTGTCACTTCTGGTTTAAAAAAAAACAACATGGCGACGGCCAAAATGCCAAACTTGAGGCTTCAAAACCACAGCCCAAAAACAAATGGGTGACGTCACGGTGACTACGTCCACTTCTTATACACAGTCTATGCTAAAAACTCATCTTTTAAAGTTTATACAAACATTGTGATCAAATTCCTTCATTTTATTATGTGAGTATAACGCCAGGGAACAAAAACAAGACATGAGAATCATTAAAATATAGTGATATTTCTTTTCTGCCTGCAATGTAAAAGCCTTCACCGACATGCTGGTAACTATGAAGAAAATAACCTCCCAGTTGGCTTTTGTCCATCCACATTTCTTTTGACTTTCTCTTTCACTAAGGGATTGTTGTTTTGAGTGTCTTATCTATGATACTCGGTGCTATGTGGGAGATCATTTGTTGCATAAAAGCTGTGTCTGAAACAAGCAAGCAGGTCTTGCCTCTGAATAAATCTTGCCAATATTGTGTATAAATGTTTTGACATTGCTAATATATTCAAGAGCCAGTAATGTTTGTGCTTCATACTTACTTATTAAAGATGAGCTGTCAGAACAACTCAGTTTCTCACATTATTTATAGACTTTGGAATACTACATTCACTGAAATAGTAGCTCATCTACTACTCAGGAACCGGTTACAGCGCTTCATAATCTACGGCATAATAGCACAGTTAAATATTAATAAATCTCATGAAGAGATGTATGAGGACTGTATCTCTTCTCCTGCATGTAAGAACAGGCTCTGTGATTCATACGTACAATATGCAGACAGCACATAGAGATAGTAAGTACTAGTGGCGGGAAAAAAAAAAAATCAATTCACCTATGCATCGCAATTTATTTTTTTTTTTTACGATTTTGAAATAGATTTTTTAATGCCAGAATCGATATATTTGCTTCATTTAAGTCTATGCTGAGGTAGAAGGAAGTTACCAGAGTAAAGTGACGTTGTATCCGTTCTGTATCCGTTCTGTATCTGTCACTCAAAACAAACAGTAGCTGGCCGGCCGTAGCGAGCAGAAACCGGCAGATATGACAGAACAGAAAACGGCGCAGGGTCCGCGTGGATACGACTTGAACCCTCACATTTTAAATCCAAGGTGGTAAACACTGCACATACAGTAAAGTATGGAAACACTTTGGGTTTCACTCAGTGGAGGAAAAGCAGAGCTTGTCATCATGGCTAAAGCTACATGCTAACTCTGTCACGGACAGGAAACGTTATCGTACTGCGCATGATTCGCATCTCTGTGGTCAAATCGGCCGACGCTAGAACTGTAGAACACCCATATACTGACATTTATGTTAAATGCATTCAAACGGCCCCAATGGAGCTGACCATGGATGTATAAAGAGAACGGAGCTAACAGAAGAGCTAGCAACGGACCAAGCGAAGTTAGCGGAAGTATACATGTGTGACTACGTCCGGTTTTCACAAAGGGAACTGTGTATACAAAATACATATATGGAAATAAGATTGATTGGATTATATTCACCAGTAGTTTAAAACATTACATGTCCCTTGTGAATAAAAAAAAAAATACCACTAATTTGAGAGGGAAATGTCTTCATTCTTTGATTTTTGGATTGCTGGGGGAAAAAAAAGCCTGACAATGACTGATATATTTGACTTCGGGACATCTCTCTACATACATGCTGAAAAATAAAACATTTTAATGTATTAATTTAGATGTTTTCCAAAGTAAAAGTCCCTAGAAGTGTATAATTAAACTTTATCCCATGGTCTAGTGTTAAAAAAGTTAACAAAAATAAATAAATAAATTTTAATATCGAATTGCAATACATATTGAATCGGCAACCAAGTATCGGGATAGTATTGAATCAGGAAATAGGTGTAAGTCTTAGTAAGTCATAGACACTCCAGCAGATCTGAGTGTTTCAGTGAGAGATTTAGGCTTCAACTGCTCTCCACAGACCTCTCATTTTATCTTGAAAATACACACTTCCTGAGTGCCGGAAATGGCCGTTAATCTTAAAATGACACATACAAATCATTTCATGCCTTCAGACATTGCACATTAACCTAAATGTGACCAGTTTTACAGTTAAGGTTTGCATAGCAGGCGCTGGTTAATACGACTGTTTCACTTCCTTGTGGCAAGTTTTTATTGGCTGATGTTCAACAGCTACAAAAGCCTAACCTTGATAGATATAAGCCGGATACTTGAGCCAGATAAACAGCTCTAAACTCCTCACAATCAACATGTATTTTAAGGACTGAAGAGAAGCCAAAATAACAAGGCAAAACCGACACGAACAAGAGCCTCAACCCAAATTCACTTCCTGTCTTTACATGTGCTCGGCTGCCCGCTCCCTCTGCCGGGCCCAGCCCCTGCTACACAGGAATGCAGCTGACAGACAAACAAGCCTCTGTGGCTCAGCCTCTCTACAACCACAGAGGGATATTATAGAGGGAGACTGTCAGGTAAAGGTATTCATCGGTGGCTGAGAATACTAATGGAAGAAGAAATGACTTCGACTCCCCTGCCTTCACCTGTGCTAGCCTAGCACACGGAAAAATCCCCAGCCAATGTGGCCTTGGCTGCTTTAAACAAACGAGAAGGGGCAGCGTGTATGTGTGCCACGGAGAAGGGAAAGGGGAGGTTGTTTTGGCGTGTCTGAAGGGGTGAGCGCTGATGCAGAATGGCAGCAAAGACAGACGGCAGGCTACTCTCCTGTGCTTGGTTTCAGAGCAGGGAGATGGCACAGCAGGCCTCTGACAGAGCACGTTTTATGGGAGTGTGTCTGCTGGAATGCACTCTGCTTTAGGCCAGATACCAACGCACACTCGGGCTGTACTTGTGGCAATTTGGTTCTCATCAATACCAGCCTCCTAACATGCCAACATGATTCGTATTTGTTTAAGGGGGTTTGGACCGCTTGTGCACGAAGAGGGGGTACTACTGAGATAAATCAATTCCAGTCCAGGGCACTTTGGGGAAAACATTAGTCATGGTGCATTCAAGAACACATCCATGCAGAGAGCAATAATGCATCCAATCAAGAGCTGATGTTACTTTAGATAATGTCTTTTTGTGTGCTCTTTCCCCGCCTTCCTTGTCAGTCAGCCCCCAACAGATAAGCAAGTCTCAACAGGGATTGATTTTCAATAGCCATTCAGACGTCCATTAGACAAATTATCTACTTGCCCCAAAGCACATTGCTATTCATATGACAAACATTGCAGACCCCACCCACCTAGTAAACTGAGTGTGTTGCATGTTGCAAAGTGTATAAATGCAATACATGATCACCTTTACCTCCTTAAAAGCTAAAGGGGTGACCGGAGCAAGATGTGCTTAACCCAAATTGTTGCTCACATGTGAATTAGTATCCTAGACAGAGTCACTGTGGGTACAATTGATGAGATTATCACCTTGGCTGAGATTAGGCTACTGCTTTTGACTGAAAACAAATCGAGGCGGCGGCTCTTCTTAATTGTCTCTGACTTGGATTTACTGGTGAATTGGACGCAGACATGTCCATGAAAAGCTTGATTTTAGGAATGTAATGTTCAATATGAAGTCCTGTTTTGTTTAGTGTTTGTAAAGGGGAAAGCACTCAACGCAAAATACGTGTTTCAAGAAAATGTCTCAACAGAGATTGATTAGCCATTAAGACGTCCATTAGACAAGTTATCTACTTGCCCCAAGCTCTGCTTTGGTAAAAAACATTGCTATTCATATGACAAACATTGCAGACCCCACCCACCTAGTAAACTAGAGTGTGTTACATGTTGCAAAGTGTACCTGAGTGCAGCAGCATTCAATAAATGCAATACTTGGTCACCTTTACCTCCTTAAAAGCTAAAGGGGTGACCAGTGGTAACCCAAATTGTTGCTCACATGTGAATTAGTGTCCTAGAGAGTGTCACTATGGGTACAATTGATGAGATTAGCACCTTTGGCTGAGATTAGACTACTGCTTTTGACTGAAAACTAATCTAAAGGCGGCGGCTCTTCTTAATGGTCCCTGACTTGGATTTAACTGGTGAATTGGACACAGACATGTCCATGAAAAGCTTGGATTTAGTACTGTAATGTTCAATATGAAGTCCTGTGTCATTTAGTGTGTGTAAAGGGTAAAACACTGGATCACAAAATACGTGTTTCGAGAAAATGTCTCAACAGAGATTTGATTTTCAATAGCTATTCATATTACAAACATTGCAGACCCCACCCACCTAGTAAACTGAGTGTGTTACATGTTGCAAAGTGTATAAATGCAATACATGATCACCTTTACCTCCTTAAAAGCTAAAGGGGTGACCCAGTGGTAACCCAAATTGTTGCTCACATGTGAATTAGTGTCCTAGACAAGAGTCACTATGGGTACAATTGATGGATTTAACTGGTGAATTGGACACAGACATGTCCATGAAAAGCTTGGTTTTTAGGACTGTAATGTTCAATATGAAGTCCTGTGTCGTTTAGTGTGTGTAAAGGGTAAAGCACTGGAGCACAAAATACATGTTTCGAGAAAATATCTCAACAGAGATTGATTTTCAATAGCCATGCACACATCCTCTTCTTAATGTTCCCTGACTTGCATTTAACTGGTGAATTGGACACAGACATGTCCATGAAAAGCTTGGTTTTAGGACTGTAATGTTCAATATGAAGTCCTGTGTCGTTTAGTGTGTGTAAAGGTTAAAGCACTCGAGCACAAAATATGTGTTTTTGCTATTCATATGACAAACATTGCAGACCCCACCCACCTAGTAAACTGAGTGTGTTACATGCTGCAAAGTGTACCTGAGTGCAGCAACATTCAATAAATGCAATACATGATCACCTTTAAAAGCTAAAAAGGGGTGACAGGAGCAAGCCAGTGTTAACCCAAATTGTTGCTCACATGTGAATTAGTATCCTAGACAAGAGTCACTATGGGTACAATTGATGAGATTATAATGGTCCCTGACTTGCATTTAACTGGTGAATTGGACACAGACATGTCCATGAAAAGCTTGGTTTTTATGACTGTAATGTTCAATATGAAGTCCAGTGTCGTTTAGTGTGTGTAAAGGGTAAAGCACTCGAGCACAAAATAAGGTGTTTCGAGAAAAATGTTAGCTAACAATCAGTTTTTTCTTCAAAGCAAGTGGTGCCATCAGCCAGGCCCAAAACCAGGCTGTCTGAAACACTGTGAGGCGCTGGTTTTTAGGGTGAATCAATAGTGTGGCCTTGAATCATCATCTTAATAAAAAAAAATGTGAATTATGCTTTTTGTAAAGTATCTCATTGTCCTCGAGATAAGGTGTAATTTCGTTGCTAGGTCCGCGCTCTCGTGTCTTCCAGCCGTTGAGCTAGCCGTTAGCATGCCTTTAGCTAGCGACATACCTGTCTCCTGTTGGTGTGTTCAATTCATTCACAAAAAACACCCCAAAGGTGCCATTATAAGAGAGCAGAATTGAGTGCAGTCAGTGTACAACAAGAGGACGGTGTGTTAGGAGTATTTTTACAGAATAACACAAAGTAAAACAGGTTTTCTTTCTGTTCTTACCTTGTCCAGACAATTCACTTTTTCCGTGGGGTAAACGACTCGATTACATCTGCCACACAACGGATTCATGTTGGAGGAAATGCTCTTCTAAGCTAGTTTAGTTTAGCACGGAAATACCGCCGACGATCACCGAGTCCTCACTTCAACAACTTAGCTATAAGTGTACGATTATGATCAGTAGCAGAACACTAAATCTAGTTGTATGGAGCAAAAAATCCAGGAGGGTTGTTGTTGTCGTTGTAGCCGCACAGCTGGCTGTCAGTCCACTAACCAGACACGGAAAGCGCGCTCCCGCGTCCACCCCCTCTCCAATGCGCGTTCACGAGCATAAAAAGGAAGAGGTAGTGTGGGAGGTTCAATTTTTCACTTTGGAAAAGATTTGATCATTAAGTTTAACTACAGCATTTATACATGTTTAACTTGAAACAGAAGTGTATAGCAACACACAACAACCAGTTTTGTGTAACTGTAAAAAACAAATGTGCAATAACATGTCTGTTCTTGTCTCCCATCTGTGTTCACATAGCAAACTCATGTGATCATCTTGCAGGTTTTTTGGGGCTTTACCAAATCCAGTGATCTCAATTCAAATTTTTTACACATCTGCCACGTTCACTTCACATGCATGTCCTACTTGATGATGCATGTGATGCATTTGGTTAGGATGACACCTGCTGACAAAAGAGCAGTACTGTCTGTCTGTGTCCCCTTTACATAGTCTATATATAACATTTTCTTTTTTGGGGATTTTCACACCTTTTAATGTGCATCATCATTTACTGCTGAATCTGACTATGGCAGGGGTCAGCAACCTTTTCTATGAAAAGAGCCATTTTAGGCTGTCTGGAGCCACAAAACATTTGAGCATTGTGGTGAAGGAAACAGTTTATAGTCTAAGTATATAGTATATAAGTCTAATGCAGTGAGGGCCAAAGAGCAAATGTACTATGGAGTATCAGGGCCACACTGAGGGAAAAAACATCTGAGATTTACAGAATAAAGTCATAAGTTTACGAGAAAAAAGTCGTAATATTATGAGAATAAAGCCATAACTTTACGAGAAAAAAAAGAAAATAACATGTAAAATTACTACTTTATAATATTATGACTTTATTCTCATAATACTACAACTTTATTCTCGAAATCTCAGATTTATTTTTTTCATCAATGTGGCCCTAATACTTCGTCATACAGTCGCACCATAGACCTACAACAATGATAAATAAAAATGAAAATGTAAACAAAAAACAGTTTCTATTTTTAAAAATCCACAGGGAGCCACTGGAGAGGAGCTAAAGAGCCGCATGTGGCTCCGGAGGTTGCTGACCCCTGGACTAGGGTGACCAGGTGTCCCACTTTATGAGGGATTGCACAGCATTTTTTTTATCCCTTGTCCCGTGTGTCCCACATATTGATTCTATGTCCCACATTTTGATAGTTTTCAAAAGTCAAACCACTGCAGGACAGATGCTTTTCTAAAATATGGCTTTTATCCAGTGGCTGTGAAGAAAGCAGGGAAGGCTGTCATCACGTCGGTCAAGTGCAGGTTTATACCTGTCTTTGCTATGGCCAACGAGGAAAAGTCACAAGCTATGCAGATTTAGGCAGAATATGATGGAAACTACCACAAAGAAAAGAAAATGAAGCTACAACAAAGACTGTGAAACTACTTATAACTGGGTGAAGCCAGTGGAAGGTGAATCTCAGTTTCTTTGCAAAATTAGTTATTTTTCAACCAGAGGACAAAGCATAGATATGCTTTGTTACAAGCTAAGAGGCAGAATAGAAATGTTTATATTTTAAGTTATATAGACATTATATATTATAACGTTTCCCACATTGTCCCACACAAACATACTTTTAGTCCCACATTTGATTTGTTGGGATCTGGTCACCCTGAATCTGACAAAAACACCAAAGCATAAGCCTTGCACGCTGGATTACTTCAGGAACTGTGCAGTATGTTTGTGCAAAACAAAAGGTGGAACTTAAAAGAATCAACTTCACCATCAAAACTAACAGGAATTGAAACTGAAGCACACCCAGATCTTTATTTGTTTGATGTAAAACAACATAGTTCATGTTGTCAACCTTGTGTAGCACAATTCATTGCAGTCAAATTAGATCAAGTTTAAAAATAAGGGTGGAATGAAACACATTTTATTACCAGCAGAGATATACATTTCTAATGTAATCATTCAATGTCATATAACATTCAGCTAAAATCTCCACAAACTGTTGCAACAATTTAATATTTTTGCAATGGGAGTCATGGACAGCTTAAAAAAACGATCATAAACTTGAATGTAAAAGTTGAACTGGCTTTGGACAAATGTTCATATTTGAATGATTGTAGAAATCAGTTCAATGCAAATATTTATCCACGTTTCCATCCATTATTTCAACACGGCCCAGCTTCAACAATGCTGTCTTTTTCATGACCTTCTCCTTCCACTTCTGTGTAACCAGGTTGGTGCTTCTGAAACTTCAAGGATGGCCAGTAGCTCTTGCGTCGCTATAAAAAAAAAAAATCAAGCACAGAAAAAAGTATGATGGACGTAGACATGTGTGATTAAAGTACGTCTGAGGTGCAGGACACATTCAGTGCTCACCTGGATGAGGTAGAGTGGTGATGCAGCAGAAGGATGGTAGTTGATGTAAAGAGCTACCAGTACCAGAGCCAAAAGTAACACCAGCGCAGCTGCTATACCGGCTATCACTCCGGTATTAGCCAACCCGTCACTCTTGGTTGAAGAATCCGTCCTCACATCTGTATTGAAGATGAAGCCCCATAATTATATGCCTTCATAAGGCTTAACTATAATGTCTCTCACAAGTATTAACTCACCGTTGCCAGTCTTAAATATATGATGTATGGTCTCATCTGAAAAAAGACAGAAAGCAGTCATTTCTATACAGATTTCATGGCAGAATCTGCTTTTATTGAGTGACAAAATGTGTTGAAATAGTGCATACTTTATACTGTACTGTAAAATATAGCTAAGCCTCACCGTCACAGCCTTTTAGCAGAGGAGTCAATGATGTCACATCCTCGATCTCTGGTGTGATAGACGAACCAGTGGAGCTGTCACCCCTGGAGTAATCCTCACAGGTTGCATTTTTGCTCTATCCATATACAACATCATAGATGCATGAGTCTCAAAGAAATGGCAAATAAGCAGATATTCATTCTTAACCTGCAGCAATACCTCTTCTGAACAGGCGTAGTCCAACCACTCTTGTCTGTGTCGATCCATACCATCTGAACACCTAAAACACACATTTATAAGGGTTAAAACTGCCCCATATGGACATTTGGGTTATCATTACATCCCACTCACCTCTGGAGTACATGGCACCAGCTACAACCAGAGGTTTGGTTGGATGAGAGGCAGAGCTCACAGCTGTCATGCTGCAGGCAGGCTGAACACGGAGACAGAGATTTATTGTTTGAGTGCTAATGCAGTCTAAAATATTGAATACACTAATCCTTTAATGATGATGGATATGGATCACTTACTAGGCAGCGGAGTGAACTCAACAGCGGAGTAGCTGGTGATCTTTGTAGTGTCTATCTCAACCCGATGGTACTCATAAATCGTCGGCCCTTGGGCATCTGAATCAAAGTCAGGTTTAATATCATGTTGGTTTTCACATATGAGGAATTTGCCTTTGTATTTGGTGCATAACAATATACATGGTACAGAGAATATGTGCTATGTACAGAAATATTAATTCAAAAGATGTGTGTTAAAGGAACAGTGTGTAGCATTTAGGGGCATCTATTGGCAGAAATGGAATATAATATTCATAATTATTTTTTAATTTGTGTATAATCTCCTGAAACTAAGAATCGTTGTGTTTTCGTTCTACATGGGGAGTGGGTCTTCTTCACGGAGTTCACCATGTTGCTCCACCATGTTTCTACAGTAGCCCAGAACAGACAAACCAAACACTGGCTCTAGAGAGAGCCTTTCACGTTTTTAATATTGCCTGAAGGCCACCGCAGTTCTCCGACACGCTTGTGAAACTGCCGTAATGTGCGCCGCAGAGTGTAAAACCGTGGTACCACCAGCCACCGTTTGACTTCTACTCCTAAAGTAGTGTTATTATGGTATGGATGGTCTCTGAGCGAGGCGAACAACGTTACCATGGTTTTACACTCGGCAGCTCATGTTAGTCTCAGTCTTGGAAAGGGTGGAGTGAGCAGAGGGGTACTCAGTTGGTTGCAATCTGCAATGCCGCCAGATCCTACACACTGTCCCTTTAATGTAACACATTGAGTCAGATCTGGTGTGGAGACATCACAGGGTTAAATACCTGAAGGTTTTCACAAGACTCTGTGAAGGCTGATTATGTGTTTTACATGAGTGGACATGCATAAACATTCCTGCTGACCTGGCGATTGAGTAGAAGGTGGCGTGACCATGAAGGCATCAGACAAACCGGCCTTCACTGGATGCTCAGCTGTACCGATCACGTCTAACGACAGAGGTATCTGATAAACAGACAAAAAGAGGAATCACTTATGCATGCAGCAATAAGGAAGAGAAAGCTACGATAAGAGCACAGAGCGGACGTGTGTCTCACATCTCGGTAGCTGAACGTGATGGTTCCTGTTTTGTAAAGCGCCGCCTGAAACGTAAAACCTCCTTCTGACTCTTTTCCTGGGAGTCTGACCCGCTCCCACTGGACCACAAACACCTCACCTGAAGACAGTGAAGGTCAAACAGGAGTCAGACAAGTAATCAGACGAGCATGTTCAAATTTCAGGTGGTATCTTACCATTATCCAGGTATTGCACAGTGGATTCTTTAGTGTAGCTGGGGTCAAAATTAGCCATTAGAGGGGCGATGTACTGCGTTGCGGTCAGCATGCGGTGAGCAATGTCCCCCGTGAAGATAAACCCTGAAAATGGCCAGATGGAAAAATATGTAAGGCTTGTTACCTTGCAGAAACATGTCTCTGCTCTGAACATAATGTAGGAAAGGTCACTTGAACATCTGTTATAAAATCAAAAAAGTACCTCCAGTTGCTATGGTGATCTGCCTCAGGTAATGTCCGTAAAAAGGAAAGTCAAACGACAGGGCAACCCTCTGCAAAGAGAGTAGATAGAAACAGACAGAGAGAGAATTACAGTAGATATGGAGGTTATGTTTTGCTATGAGTTGCTGTTCTGTGGTGCAGAGAATGCTAATCAGCACTAAAAGGACAAGAATGAGGAGAAGGAGCCAGTTTGTGTTGCACTGAGATGGAACAAAGAGGATGCAAAATGCTTACTTGTCTGAGAAAAGCAATGTTTTGTTTCTTTTCTGTTTATAGAACACGACTCTTACTCTTTTAGTAAATCCACTTCCTGTCTATGCAGGTTCTGTCCTCCATAAATCGTGCATAAATACATACGTTTAAAAATAAATATAAAATAAATGCAAAATAAGTGCAGAAATAAATACATAAATAAAAATAAATAAAAGATAAATGCAAAAATAAATTTAGAAAACTAATAAAAAATAAATACAGTACATAAATAAATAAATAAATAAAAGGGAAAATTAAACTGAAAAGTAAATAAATAAGGGAATTAATACAAAGATAAATAAATAAAGAAGCCAATTAAAACAGAAATATCAATTTATGTCACATTTTATCAATTAATTAATGGCTACATTTATTTGTAATATTATTTTCGCTATATTTAATGACATATTTATTTATTTAAAGAGTAATTTACTTATTTATTCATTTATTTTTTATTTTGGCAGGTTCTGTCCTCCATACATTTGTGGACGTCATCTTGGGCTTTGGGAAACACTGATCCACATTTTTCAACATTTTATGACATTTTATAAACCAAATAACTAAGAGAAAATAATCGACAGATCAATCGACAATGAAAACAATTGTCAGTTGCAGCCCTTAGTGTATTTATATTCTCCCAGGAAATGATGCAGCATGTAGACCAGTGTTGGTGTTTGTACTATTATCTCATTGATATCAAGTTCAGTGTTTACTGTTCATTATTTTACAGCCTTATCAGAGCACCATTGATACCTACGTGTGTCACCAAATCAACCAGGACTGAAATTGATTCCAAATCCCAGTGACTTTATTTTATCAAACATTCATATTCAGTTTTTAGTGAAAATGAGGGGGCACCCGGATTTGAACCGGGGACCTCTTGATCTGCAGTCAAATGCTCTACCACTGAGCTATACCCCCCTTCTTTACTGAGAGAATTTTATCATAACTCATTGTTTGTACAGGGACGGGAACTTGTGTACACTAGCAGGCTCCGCCTCGGCTCTAACAAGCAGACTGTCTGTGATTAACATTTCCCTCAGCGTGCAATCTGATGTAACTATACTGCAATGATCTTGTTAAAACTTGGCTGCATAGGAGCGGGTCAATGATGTTACCGGGTGGGTGTGAACTTCTCAAACAGATATTCTGCTAAATAACTGAGATCCACAACACCATGATTCACTCTCAAAATCCACAATATCAGTTTCAAGATCAATAGAGCAAATGGGAAAAACTGACCATGCTGTAACCGCTGATAAGTGCGGTAACCCACGACTGCAGCTTTAGCTGTATAATATTATACTAAAAACACCTGTTTTTTGATTTCCCAAACTGCAAGCACATTTTTCTTCTTAGCTTCATTAATTTATAATCTGTGTAAAAAATTGTTGCATCCCCGCCTATGTAACCTGGATTGGATGTTTCTGTAAAGCCAAAGTACTGTTTCCACTTGAGGAATTCTGGGTTTTGTCCATTAGCTTTTTCAGTGAACAGGAGTTTTCCTTTCCTGTGCCTGATCCATCACATTGTTCCATATTAAAGTGAGCTGTATGTATTACACAGGTGCCAGGTGTTGGACAGTAGCGGTCAAAACTGAGCCGGTACTGACAGCGTCTGGCAGACCTGTAGCACTTGGCCTGTAACGACATTTCCAAGTCCTGTAGCTCCCCTAGCAGCGTTACCTTATGTTTCAGACTGAACTCCATCTGGACATGCTCTCACATAATAAAGGATTAGCTGTTTGTGTACAGTACTTGTATTTGCTGCAGTGTTGCACTTTTGCACTCCATTTCACCAAGGACATAGAAAAGATTAGATTTGCATATTTCCGTACTGGTGTGCCTGAACATAGAGAATTCATTGCTTAGCTTCAGTAAACTGATTAGATTTGATAGAAATCGGCAAAAGTCCCAGTTTGTCTGCATATATTTTACACTTTAAACAAACACAACACTTTAAAATCCAAAACACTTTGAAACACATGTTTTCACAGGTCTGACTGCAGATCAAGAGGTCCTTAGTTCAGCTCTGGGTGCCCTCTATGTAAAGCATACAACATTTGCCATAATAATATACCTGTATTTAAAGAATTGTGTTTTTGTTGTGACACAGACAGTTATTGAGTGTTTACTAGTGAAAGAGCCTTCATTTTATGTGACTGAGAACAAACCCGGGTAAACATATAAGGAGATGCACTCTCTTATTCTATGTGTTAATTATTCATAAACATCTTTATCCATATGGTGATTTAGCAAACTATCAATATTCAGTTGTTGTGATAGGGGGTGTAGCTCAGCGGTAGAGCATTTGACTGCAGATTAAGAGGTCCCCAGTTCAACTCTGGGTGCCCCCTACCTGTGATAACATGTACCACACCAGTACAACTGTTTTTAAAATACTTGAAGTTGTTGTAAGAATGTTCCAAAGTCATCACCAATGTCAACTAGTAGAATGTGGAGACTACTAATCAAAGATTAGAGGTTTTAATGAAGTAGAGCTGGGAATCCTCTCTGCTCATACAGCCAGTATTCAAACATGCCAGTTTGATAGCAAAGCTCTCTCCTGTGACCTTAGTGAGATAGGTGCTACACTGCTACGCTGCAGCAATTACAAGTTCACAGTTACTGACTTAATATTTGTCAAAGGAGAGAAGCCTGAAACCTCTTTGTAAGACATTTATAATTTCTTTTATCCAAATATTTTTTTACCTGTCAAACAGTAAGAAGCAAAATGTGGTTGTTGTAGGGGGTATAGCTCAGTGGTAGAGCATTTGACTGCAGATCAAGAGGTCCCCAGTTCAACTCTGGGTGCCCCCTATATACTGTGTAATATGCAGGGTGTGTTAGACCAACACGTCTATATTAAAAAATCTGTGTCCATCTGCTAGTCCTGAATTTTCACCTACATAATTCATGTGAATGTGAACAAACCAGAATTAACCCATACGTGGATGCACTCTTTGTTTTATGTTTTAAAGTTATTCATAGACATATTATCCATATGGTCATTTACCAGAATGTCAAAAGGAAATTGAGTCCTGTGGTTATAGGGGGTATAGCTCAGTGGTAGAGCATTTGACTGCAGATCAAGAGGTCCCCAGTTCAACTCTGGGTGCCCCCTACCTATGAAAACATGCAGTATGGACCATGCCAGTTCCTACATATATATATATATGTAGGAATGCAATGTGAGACTAATATATCAGTATTTAAAAGTTGATTATATTTAAAGAACTGTGTTATTGTGACCCAGATAGTTGTTGACTCTTCACTTGACAAAGAGATAATCCTGAATTGTTGCCTTCCTCTTTGATATTTTTTGTGATATCTTTAAAGAAAAACAAATGTACAAGTTACAATTACAAGTTCGCAGTTACTGACTCTTGTCAAAGAGGAGATAAGCCCAAATTGTTTCCTTCATACTGTATGTAAATGAGAACAAATCTCTCTCTGATTGACTTTGTAACATATCTATAAATTCTTTATTCAAATGGTCATTTACTAGGCCATGAAGAAGAACAAGTGTATATTATATATTGGTTGTCATGGGGGGTATAGCTCAGCGGTAGAGCATTTGACTGCAGATCAAGAGGTCCCCAGTTCAACTCTGGGTGCCCCCTACCTGTGAAAACATACAGCATGGATTACACCAGTTCAGCTGCATTTATAGTCTTTGAGGTATTGTATGAAGTGTCTAATGTCATCACCAATGTGAGCAGGTACACGGAGACTAACTTGGATGTTTCTCCGTAACTATTACTTCTTCACAGGTAGGGGGCGTGTAATAGTTATGGAGAAACATCCAAGTTAGTTTCCGTGTACCTGTTCACATTGGTGATGACATTAGAAAGTTCATACAATACCTCAAAGACTTTAAATGCAGCTGAACTGGCGTGGTCCATGCTGCATGTTTTCACAGGTAGGGGGCACCCAGAGTTGAACTGGGGACCTCTTGATCTGCAGTCAAATGCTCTACCGCTGAGCTATACCCCCCATCACAACTGATGCTTATTGACAGTCTAATAAACTTATGTTTCAGATTGAATTCCACTCTGGCCTACAGGCTTCAGTGTTGCCAACTCTTTTCCAGTGAAGGTATGTAGCTGCCAACAAAGGAAGTAAGGTGGTGAATGTATTTTTGTGTGTGTGAGACTCACCACAGCCTGCTTGTATGAATTTGACAGAATGCCGTGGACTCTAACTTGGCCATGCCGGACGTCACTCATGTCCACCCATAGTTCCTCTGTGCGGTGGTCCTCTGGGCCAAAGCTACGCCAAGTGTAATACTTCCCAGAATCCTCCTTCCAGACAAGAAAAACACAGAGGATCAGAGGTTGTAATGGTGTGACAGTGTTTTAGGGAGTGTGCCATACAGAGTTCACTCTACATGGTTAAATCATATGCTGTCATGTGCTTCTCCAAGTGAGTGGAAATGAGTAAACTCTATTTCCAAAAGAGGGAATTGTTTAACTCCAACTAAAACAAATAGAACATGTGAGAAGCCAAAAGCATAATAAATGCCTCAACCCATTACAGTCATAAGAAACAGTGTGGTGCAGCTCTCACCACTACGCGTGTCATGTTGTCTGGCAGGGTGTTGATGGTGAGTCCTCCACCCGGGATCGCTCTGTGTATCCTAGCCTGGCCTGAAGACGGCCGCTGGGCTCTGTGAGGATCACTGTCACCTCCAGTTGACTCCTCATGTTGCTGTGCGACACTGTACCAATTCTCTGTCCAAAATAATGAAAATGATGTTATGTTGTTGTGCTTGTCATGTGATGATATAAGGAGATTTGTCTATGCCAACTGATGCAATTCAAATTCTAAATCCACCATTTCCCACACTCTCATTTTAATATGAAGAAGAAGAGAAAGCACACCATGGCAGCAGTACCACACACAGACAGTGTCATTCAGACGGATGTTTACAGCTGTGACTCAGTCATCAGCCACTCAGCTAAATGAGAAATTACTGTTTGCTTTTGATATTGTCAGTGTTAACCTTGTCAGTTTAAGCCATTGTTGAATGAAGACAGAAACAGTACGTGATTCTCGGAAGGAACTGTCAAATCCTACAAACAATGTAAACCATATTTAGTAAGCAGACTGGGGTAGGTAGGCTTTGTTTTAAAGTTCTGGGTGTTTTGATTGATGGCTTGTCTTTCTTTAAAGCCACATGTTCCTAGTTGATGTTAGGAGTTTATTTTAGCGTCACACTGTAATTTTCTATGGAGTGTGGAAAATGTCTGCTGGTACACTGAGAATCGGATGTGGACTTATGGACATCTTAGTCCTCGCATAACCTCAGTCACTGATACAGCTGTACATTTGAAGCCAAAATGTCTTGTTGATGGTATATAAAGCAGATGAAATGTAGGCTTAGAAAGTGTTTTTTTAGGACTTTTCTTTTGCGTTGTGTAGTCTGCAGAAATGTTAAGCTGAGTAGTTAGTCACTAAGTCAGTAAAATCAGCTGGTTTGATGTAATTAATATATCAAATGTTTTGAAACATTGAGAAACTACTCTATATTTCACTTAGCACTTTGTTGTCTTGTGTTGTCTTGTGTAAAATATAATACATTCTTAATCAATTATTCAGGAAGGCTGCAATTTCAGCAAAATTCATACATATATTTGGCGTTCACAAAACAAATCTGCTCCACTCTGTGTTACAAATACAAAGTTTCTTTTAGGGGAAGTTTATGAAAACAGTTAAGTTTGTGTTGAAAGATTGCCATACTTCTTCTATTTACACAAGCCAGTGCAACACATGATAAAAAGTTTATGTCTACTCATAAAAAACAGTCAACACTTCGTAATGAGAGACACATGTATAGTGTATACATGGCAGCAACTATTTATTGTTTTAAAGGTTGACAAAAAAAAGGCATGACTGGACTGAGGTGACCTTATTTTGGAGATATTTCAAATGATACAACCAATAATGAACATTCAGACCTAAGTTAAGCTTGATGATCATATCATACATTTAGAGAGTGGTGTAAGAAGTATTCAGATCTTTTACTTAAGTAAAGTTTGCAATACCACAGTGCAGAAATACTCTGTTACAAGTAAAAGTCCTGCATTCAAAAAGTAAAAGTACAAAAGTATTAGCAACACAAGTAAAAGTCTTCATTATTCAAAATGGACCATTTCAGAATAATATTTATCACTGGATTGTTATTATTATTACTGATGCATTAAAATGTAAATATCACAAATGTTGCAGCTGGTAAAAGTGGTTCTACTACTTTATATGCTGCTGAATAGCTTAATCAACAATAATATTTTTATTTAAAAACAAAAAAGCAACAAATTTGCACACTTTGCTAATGTATATAGTATGCTATTCTATGTTTATATTTGATATGTTAGTTGTAGTAGTCTGGTATATTTATATTGTATTCTAATATATTGTTTATATAGTTTATTCTATCTATCTCATCATAATTTATTAGTTGGTTTATATTTGTATTTATAATCTGAATCTGCAAAGTAAGTAGTAACTAATGTTTATAAAATAAATGTAGTGAATTAAAAAGTACAATATTGGCTTCCAAAATGTAGTGGAGTAGAAGTATGAAGTAGGACACAATGGAAATACTCAAGCAGTACCTATGTAAGTAAGTACAGTACTTGAGTAAATACTTAGTTACATTCTTTTATTGCATTTAGAGGGTAAATGTTGCCACATATAACAACCTCGAGGCTGTCTTTATTCAGCTAAGGATGTTAAAAAAAATAGAAACCAGGACTTAATGACAGAAGCATGCCAGATTATTTATTTAGGTAATTTTATTTGTTTTCTATTTTATTTTTTCCGAGGTTGTCTTCAAATATGCAATTTACAGTTTGTAATTACAATAGTTTATCAACCAATTTTTCAAGTAGTAGAAAACTGCAGGACCGCTCCAACTCTGAGTTCTTTTAAATCAAAGCTTAAAACTTTACTGTTTGCTGCTGCCTTTTATTAAACCAAATAATTATCTTATACTGCCCTATAACTTTTACTCTTGTGTGTTATACTCTATTTTAGCTTCTATCCTAGCTTTTATTTTTAGCTTGTTTTTATTTTCTAATCTTTAATGTTTTTATAACTGTTTTAATTATGTCTTAATGTTCTTTTGCACTTTTTTGCAATGTTCTTGAATGTTTATGTAAAGCACTTTGAATTGCCCTGTTGCTGAAATGTGCTATACAAATAAAGCTGCCTTGCCTTGCCTTTTATTTTTTTTATACTTTATTTTTTCCCTTTTTTTCCGAGGTTGTTTTCATATATGCAATTTACAGTTCGTAATTACAATAGTTTATAAGCCAATTGTTTAAGTAGTTGAGCTTATAGATGAACTTATTAAGTACACCAGAGAAAACAACTTCAACATTCAAAATTGAAATAAAATAAAGAAAAGAAATAATAATAAAAAATAAAATAAATAATAATAATAATACTAAAAAGAAAGAATAGAATTAAAAAAAAAACACTTTCTTTCACTTGGATTTATCACAACTGTGACTACTGTTATTTTGTTATCATATATGCTAAGTTTATTCATGCAATTACCTTACGTTCGGGGGGCGGGGGGGAATCAATGTGTATTGCTGTCTGTATTGATTGTGTTCTATCGTTTGTGGGGGGAAAAAAGGTTGATTAAACTCAATAAATATATTGTTTAAAAAAAACAAAAAAAACCCAATAATAATACAAAAATAAGAGAGTAATAATAATAAATTAAATAAACAAATACCTTAATAGAAAATAAAGGGGAGGGGCGCGCAAATATATAGTAATATCACTTTATATTTAAGTCATTTTAAATAGCATCTATCTGTCTGTCTGTCGTCTTTTTTTGGAATATTACGGTAATAAGCGTGTTTTTTTAGGTACAATACGGTACACGGCGGTGACGTCACCTACCGCCTGTATATAAACCCCGAGACAGCGCTCTCTCCTTTAAGCGGGGTGTCTCCTCTAACCCTAAATTAGGGCGACCTCCTGTACTTAACGTTGCTGTTTTTCTCTATCTGGCTTTTCAGTGAACTACAGGAGGTGTTTGATTGAAGTGGCGCTGGGAACTAAAAAAAAGTCCAGATAATCACTCCGTGGTGTTCAGTGTCCCGTCAGAAACACCGTGAACGTTCCGCCGTGGTCAGCTCGGTGCTGCCGCGAAGAGTTTGTCTCTCTGCTGCTCCGGTGTCTTCATATCGGGACTGATGGTAACTGAGCAGAGTAAAACTGAGCAGGGTGACTCTAGCGGATCTTCTCTAGTGGTCCTGTTAGGAAGCCCCGAGCTCAAACACCTGTTAACCCCTTTAACCGTGTCAATGGTCACTATTCCTGCATGCTTGATCCCCCATCATGCTAACGTTAGCTTCAATCAACAGCAGCAGCGTCCCGCCCACCTCAACTGCCTTCAGAGTGTCAGGAAGCACCAACGAAGAAGAGTCTGGGAGGACCGAGTCGAAATGTGGACACGAGTTGCTGAAATATTGGCATTTTAACGTTGCTATAACAAGGCAAAACTACCTTTCTGCTGCAGTATAGTGTAATTCAATTTGAATATCCACATGCAGATGTTAAGATCAGCCAGCAGGATTTTGCAGGACCCCACACACGTCCGATGTTAAGTCAGCCAGCATTTTGAGCCCCACAGTCCTGTTCCCTGCATTTTGAGTGGCTCCCCTCAGGACGCCGGCTCCGCTGCTCAGGCTGCAGGACACAGAGGAGAAGGGCAACCTTTGTCCCCAAGGCTGTCCTGCTCCTCAACTCCCAACCATCCCTGTCCCTCTACTCACCCAACTAACCCTAACCCTACACTCTCCCTCACACAGACATACACACACAGACTTGCACATGGCTTCGGCCTAGTATTAGTACTATATTAGTATCATTATTTTTAACTTTCAAGATGTTTCAAAATTTCCTGTATTGTGTTAATTGTACTACTCTACGAGCCTCTACAATTTCCCCTCGGGGACAAATAAAGTGATTTGAATTGAAT
Organism: Sebastiscus albofasciatus; assembly: GCA_916701655.1. Taxonomy (NCBI): domain Eukaryota; kingdom Metazoa; phylum Chordata; class Actinopteri; order Perciformes; family Sebastidae; genus Sebastiscus; species Sebastiscus albofasciatus. Next base: position 52,312 of record CAKAOI010049240.1, read on the forward strand.
TCAGCCGTACTTCCTGTAACCTATTTTTTATAATTTGACACCAGTTGAAAGAGGGCGTTTGAGGAGCATTTGATGTGGAAAAATAACTTTTACATGATCAGTGCCATGTTCCTTCACTGAGCCACCTGTTGGAAGCGTGTGCTCTTGTCTTACACCCAAGATTCAAATAAACCGTAATGACATCTTAAGTGTGTGAGTCTGTGCAGCTGTCTGACTCCACGACCAGCACTGCTCCCAGTAGGCCACTTACACTTACACACCAAAAAACTGACAATAACTTGATATTTTCAGGTGGAATTTCATTCATTCATTCTCACTGTAATATCATTTTCCACTTGTGCAATTTTGTCAATAGTCTGTTTATTGTCAATACTGTATATACTGCTCCTATTTTTATACTTCCTTCTATTTAAATGGTTCATATTTGGTTACACTTTGTTTAGCTCTTTTTTACTGTGTTAGCTGATGCATCTTGTTTTTTGCACTATCCCCTTTGCTGCTGTACACTGCAAATTTCCCCACTGCGGGACTAATAAAGGAATATCTAATCTTATATCTTATCTTTCATGCAGTACATTATTGCTGTGGCTTAAATGGGCCATGTTATTTTAATTTAAAAAAACAATTTGCTTGTGGCTGAGATACAACATTATGCCTGCACAGATTTTTGTGATGCAAAAGAATAAAGTGTTCCAGCCTGAATAAAGATGGGGTGGGGGTAAAGTAATTTAAAGTGCACATTCAATAAAATGTTTGTGATAAAGCCAGAAACCCCAAGAGTTTGAAATAGCTTACTGAGGGATGAGGGCGTAGCTCACAGGGGTGTGAAGAACATGGTGTGACGATAAAAGTGAACTCCACATCCATCCAAACCCACATTATAATACAATTTGTCTGTTGTTCTCAAAATGGACATGAAAAGTTTATTTTTAAGGTGTTGGATCACAATGTCCTGCCACCTGAATTAGGCAGCTGCTTTAAATTCAGCCATTTTATACATGTTTTCAATCCTCAAAAGACAACAGCGAACTCCCTCGCGTGCAGACATACGTCCCACTCCCTCTCCCACTTTTACTAGCTCATGCAAATGAGAACATTAACAGATTACAACTTAATCCTTCTTGTTTGTTGACGTAAAGCAGCAAATTCAGGGCGTTTGTCCTAACAAAAAAAACTGGATAATCAGCAAGAAAACACATTTAAGAATCTGAAATCTGACATATTTAGCTTCTAAACAACGTCTTATGGGTGCCAGCACCCAGTGCAGCTCCTCTTATGCCAGTGAAATGCTAGTTGACATTGGTTGGATGCCTGCATTTCTGTCCTGAGTGTGGGAGGCAAACACAGGCCTGTTGGTCCCTCAGCTATGTCCTGTGCCAAACCCCCAGAGTTCAGACCGTGTGATGCCTGCTTTAAACATCACTCTGTATTCACGCATTGTAACACTGATGTCTTCCACAGCAGTCAAAACTACAATACATCATTTAACAAGTTGTTGAAGCGACAACCCAAATGTCTCGACCTCATAGGGAGCTTACTGCATTTGTTCATGACTGTTTCTCTCCCTCCTTTCATTCAATTAAGTGGTGCGTCAATGCGTTCGTGGCAGCTCGTATAGTAAACCTAGATGTGTGATTGTTGAGAGCTGCTGGATCCGCCCTGTTACGACATCTATGAGGTAAGAGGAGAAATGGTGTGCACACTGTTGTTGCAGCAGATAAACATATTCTGGTTCATAAAAGCTGGGAGGGGTGCAGACGCTGAATATGAAGCTCTAATGTCTACTCAGGTCATCACCGGTCTCAGCCAGTAGTATTAAAATCACTGGCGGATAATCAAATCAGTGAGATGGGAGTCATATTTTCTCTGGAGAAACTGACAAAAACTCAGTCTCCACTCGTCTATTTACAATACTCTTGAGCTCTGCTCAGACACTGAGTGTCTTATAACAATTAAAGTCAGTGGAATGACAAAAATGAGACTAGTTTGTAAACTCACCTTTTCAAGCTTACATTTAACTTTTGATAAAGGAATGAAAACTACTATTCTGGTTTTCTTTATTTGAATTGATCAATTGATTTTCATGGTAAAAATTTTAAACATGAAGAACACTATGATGTCAAAACGGTCTCATAAGTATTCACAAAGAAATGTCGAGTTATGTAACTCGTAAAACACAATGCACAAATAAATGCAGAGTGATTTGTATCTGTAAATCTCTATCTGTATTTGTGCCTCTAATTTACAACTCGTATATCGTCATTTGTAAATAGACAGCTGTAAGCCATACAAATGACACAGCATTTATTTGTGACTTATGTTTTATGAGAACACAAGTCACGTGGCATTTTACGAGTTACTGTATTTGTGGATTTTGTGTGAAAACAGCACAGTAAAACACTCTCAAAAGTCCCACACAAGTAGGTGGAGATTCACAAATATATTTCCTTTGAAAAATGCTGAGTTGATGAACAAAAGATGATATACGAGTAGTTAATTAGAGGCACAGATACCGATAGAGATATACAGATAGAGATCTACATATACAAATCACTCTGCATTTCTTTGTGCATTGTGTTTTATAAGTTGCATAACTTGACATTTGTTTGTGAATACTTATGAGACTGTTTTGACATCATACGACGCTTCTTTTTGTAAGAATCGGACATTTAGAATCTTTTGGATACCTCTGAAATACACATTGATACTTTAAACTGGGCCTTGTGATTACATGAAAAATAATATAAAAATAGAAGTATCTGTTTTTTCCCCATCATCTATTCACTCAATAAAAACAAATGCAATGGGAGAGGACTGCAACAAAATACCTAAGTGGTGAATCAATCTCAAGATGGACCTGGATTTGATTTGAATGTCTGCTCTTCTTTTAAGAAAATTGCAGGGTGGTGTGCATACACAACAGCCAACCTATGCCTCACCGTGCCAGTGTAGAAATGGTGTTGATGAGTCAGCGAGTGAGAAAAGTGTCATTGGTTAAAAACTGGCCCTGGACAAGAACACAGCTGAGGTTTGCGCAATTCAGTGTGTTTGTTTCAGGATGTAAAAGTTCAAAGAAAACTTGAGAGCAGCACTGCAGGATGGCAAGTATATGTAATAAAGCTGGTGAAGTAAAACAGGAACTGGTTTTTGTCAAATGCAGGCAATGAAAGGGCAGATGTTCTGGACAGAAAGCTGACCTCTGCCCGGTCTTTTAGGAGCTACCAAACCACCGACATTTAGCTGCCTTTTTCTGTGAGCGGTCAGCTCAGAGCGGTCTGAGCGAACACACCCTTCCTGAGCAGTGGCTGCAGGATTCCTCAACATCACCATATGCATAGTTCATTTCAAGGCGTGTGGTTGAATTGCAGATGTGCAATTCTTTAGTTCCAGTGACTAAGTTTTATCTGCATAAATCAAGCCAGATTCAAAGAGTGTTTTATATTTGAGAAAATAAGTGTGCATGTTTAACTGAACTCACCACCTCCATTATTAAACAGTTGGGAAGCTGATAATGTGGTGCATTAGTCTGTATTTTGGCCAGTAAATGAGCTGTTGACATTCTACACTCACCATGGTAATAATGCTATGAGAGAAGCCTCCTTTAATACATAACTGGGAAAAAGGACAACATTTAATTTATGACATCCCTAAGAGGGTGCGACAAAGTGACAAATTTTGGTCAAACCTTGTTAAGAGAACATGTCTGCACTGATTGTCTCACTTTTCTGCTGTTATTGTGAAACCAAATCTCTGCATGGAAAAGCCAAAAATTATATATTTTTCTGCTTTTCATTGTCTGATAAGACAATGAAAAGAAAAGGAGACAGGCCAAAACTATTTCCCATACAAACACTGCTCCAAAGCTGTTGGCAGATAACTGATTTTGTTCTTGCCACTTTGTTTTTCCCAAAACACAAAGCATGTTTTGCTTATCACAAGTGAAATTGCATGACTTTTATTAAATAGGAGTCAATCTGGGATCCCCAGACAACAACAACCTATCTATGATCCAATCTAACAAAATCCTTTTTCACATTGTTTCTCTTTTTCCCCCCAAGTTTAGCTCCAACATGTCTGGATCAGCTTCAGGCTATTTATTGAGCAAACTTCTCAGCAGGACAAGAGACGAGAGGCCAAACACTGAGGTCATTGACGGGTACACAATTCATTTTCAGCTTGGTGCTTTGTGTTTTTACAGTCTGGTTCAGATGGCGTGGATGGCTCCCTCAGGACCAAAGTCATTTTTTAAAAGTGAGCAGTATGTAATGCTGAGTGACAAGGCAGATAAGAGCAAATTAGGCAAAGGAAAGGGGGGATATGTTAGGTCAATACCGACGGCTGACCCCTTATTCTGTAAGCACATACATCTGACCACCTCCTGCAGTTTCATCTGCAACACGTTTCACTCTGCAGAAGAACATGAGGAGTAGGGGTTGATTTAATGAAATGGAGGGAGTTTTTGACCAGTCAAATTCCTCAGAGCTAAAAATAAATTGATATGAGTGTGCACCCGTCCACTTCCTCAAACGTGCCCTATATCAAAACAATATGGTAAGTGATAAATCCATGTCCATTCTCCAACAGCTCAAAAGCCTCCTAACATTTTCTGCCAGTCTAACAGGAAGAAAAACAAAGTCTACATCTAATTTTAAACCCACAGACAGGCTGTTTGTGGGTTGTTGTTTAGACTCAGTTGCATGCTTGTGGAATAGGGTATTATTATTGTACACTTTATCGTTAACTAGGTCATTCACTGTTGTGCGTAAACTAAAATGGGCATGGCGTGCCCATTTTGATGCTTCATAAAGACTCCTACTGAAGTTCTGCGGTTTACAATGAGTTGAAGTAGCAACAGTAGCACACACAACATTATCATAAAAAATAATAACTAAGAATATTAACTATTCCTTTAACTCAAGAACAAATGGACAACTACTTAAGAAACCATTTGCATGCAGACTTCAAAACATTAAGTGCCAATTGAGAATGCTGCAAGACAGACGTGCCATACCTGTGAACTTACTGTAAGCATCTGTGTGACTTTAAAGAGCAGACAGGTGGTAATATTAACGCAATGATGATGGAGGGAATATACACACAGCTCACCTGTTTGCTGTTGAACCCAAACTCTTGCCAGCTCTGTTTGGGAGAGACAGAGGAATAGCATCACCAAACTGAAACACATGTTGGCCAGAAAAAGACAAAAAAAATAAAAGCTTTGTCTCAGCTCCTCTCTTCTACTTTCTCCCTCCTCTTCTTCTCTTTGCAAAAACAAGTTTTCTCTGAATCCCTCTGAATCTCGCTCTCTCTCCACACACCACCCCTGTTTCTAACTACACCCTCTCTCTCCTCCTCAATGCCGTTCATCCGTTGTCATGGCGATTACAAAGACACAAGGCTGATGAGGCTTTGAGGCAGAAAGGAGAAAGTGTATCATCAGCACACTTTAAAGACCTGGATACTGAGTTATAATCTTTCTATTTTATAAAAGTATACTATGTATTCCTCTGTTTTGGGATTCAAACATCCATCCATCCACCTTCTGCAATGTGAATGGCGCCTCCCTCTGTCCAAACCGGCTGCGAGGACAGAGAGAAATCCGAAATTAGACATGGTGATCATGATGTTAACAGTTCCAGGGCTAAAATCAGCGCTGGTCATGATATTACGCATTCCATGTCAAGTCTGTTTATGACTCCTCAAAACATTGTGTCTCCACTGTAACAACAAAAACCTTCTGTGGCCCACATGGAACAGAAAAGTCTCTTTTCCAGTGGTTATGTAAAAGCCTTGTTTTTTATGGCGTGTAAAACTGACAAAAAGCACGCTTTACAAGCACTGTGGCTGACTCCGCCACCTCTCCTAGCCACTACTTTCATCATTTCTATCTGCTCTGAGTGCAAACAGGGACTCCTTGGCAAAGAAAATGGCAGCTGAGCGTTTATTGAATGCACAGCTGGAAAGGCAATCAGTACCCCCATCCCACAATACAGACCATAAACACAGCGTACAGCGTGCACAGCAGCAGGTGTGGATTTTGTGGAGAGGTCATGCTGACTTTAAATAAACACATAAATACACAAAGGCTGGAATAACTATCATTCTTTTATATTCCCCTGTTTTGTGAAAATAAAGATGTAATACTTACTGAGCATAGGATTATTGTTTTTTCATGAAGTGCACTGATGAGGTGAATCCAGGTAAAAGCCAACATCTGGATAAAAAGAAGCACATTAGTTAGGAAATAATTAAACATATCTTCATATCTTAGTGTTAAGATAAGATATTCCTCCCCACTGCGGGACTAATAAAGGAATATCTTATCTTAACACTGAGATATGAATGTGCAAAAAGAGACTACAGCTTAATATGAAGAGGATGTCCCTTAGATTATGTTTGAAACCAGTATCGTTTGATACAGTAATTCCAATTTATCTACAAACTGAATGACAACACTAAAGGTTAACATGTTTCTTAAAACAATACTGACATCCCCACAGAGGAATCATATTTCAGATCACTGGTTCCCAACCTGATGGTCCCAACCCCCACTAGGGGTCGCTAAAGCTTCACGGGGGTTCTTAATTTTAAGGTGTGTAAGACCACATTTTTAAAAAATATACAGTTGGCCTACATCTCAGCATTTAATTAATTTTTGTGAAAAAAACTAAATGAAATTGCTCTTTTTAAAGTTTGGGTTATTATTTAAGATATAAACTTAAAAAAAATGGAAAAGTACACAGTTAAAAAGAGCTAAAAGAACAATGGCCAAGTGACAGGGAGAAGAAAACACTGAATTGGTCAAAAAAGACGCCTCTTATGTATGTATGATTGTTAAAAAATATATATAATACAGAGAATTGTATTAAAAGTTCCTAAAAAAAACAGAAAAAAATCATCTCTGATGCAAAATATCATACATTTAACCCACTATTTGGGTTAATTGTACAGTTTATCACTTGTTGTGTAGCATTAATGTTATGCATTGAATATAATATAAAATATCCATAAAATATGTCACTTAGTCAGGGGTTGTCAATTTACTCAATGATAGAAAAGGGTCCCTTAAAAAAAAAAAAGGTTGCATGGGAACCTGTTCCAAAAGCACTTTGAATTGCCTTGTTGTTGAAATGTGCTATACAAAAAAAGCTGCCTTGCCTTGCCTTAAATAATATTTTTCTATTGCTATTAAATTAGTTCAAGATCTCTTGGGCTCAAATGTGTCTATGAGAATAAGCCTTATTTTTTTTTTGGACAGGATTTAATCAGACATGTTTGTGCGCTCTAGATCAGCTACACTGTCAAACTAAAAAAATACCACCACCCCTGGGAATTTAGCTGGACATTGATACATACAGGAGGAAACCTTGCGATAACATACAGTACTTTGTCTCAAATTCTTGGAAAGGTTTGTGATTTGACTGACCCAAAAGCCAGAGAAGGCCAGACCTCATAGTGTAAACATCCAGAGGGGACATCTCTTCAGCTGGAACATGTTAACTTGATTAACCTGCCTGGGAGCAGCAGACATGCTGCTTTACTGTATATCTCACTCTAGAAACCTCATATATTCACATTTAATCTGTATTCACCATATTATACTGCAGTGTGTAACTTGTATGTAAGTTGTCACTGAGATGTCTATATTACTGTGCTGTAGAATTACCCCAACCCTTCATACAGCAACAACCTGACCTGTATATAGATAGTTTGTTGTCCAGCTCTCGCCTGTATATAATAGCTACAGCTTTAAGGTGCTTACATTTGTTCAACTTGATGTTTTTGTTTACCCAATAAATTTGATTCTGATTTCCCATATTGTCAGTGAAAGGAGACATGGTTGGCTGTATGAGCTATAAAATGATAAAGAAAAAGGCAAGTAAATAAACAAAAACAAGCAGCTCTCATTTACACAATTACAGTAAATATCATCATGGCCCTCCCTAAAGAATTACATCTAACAGAGAACCTCAAGAAATTGTTAATTTAATTTAAATAAAAATAAAAATAAATAAAAATCCATCCCACACTTGTTTCCAATTGCAAAGATTTTGAATATTTAGTTTAGTTAGTTTGAATCTGTGGTGGAAATAGTACTCAAATCTAATCAGCAATATCACAATGTAGAAATACCCCGTTAACAAGTAAAGTCCTGCATTAAAATGTTATACTTAAGTAAAAGTATTAGTATCAATATGTAATTTATACATATCAAAAGTAAAAGTACTCATTATGCAGAATGGCCAATTTAAAAATTACGTAGGCTATTGTATAACTGGATTATAAATAGTGATGCATTAATGTGTTCACAACTTTAATGTTGCAGCTGGTAAAGGTGGAGCTAATCTGAATTACTTTATATATTTCTGGGCCTGGGTTGCTTCACCTGCGATAATAAGATGTCATAATGTATTAGCTGATTTGAAATGTGTATTAATAATCTGAATCTGCAAAGCAGCTAGTAACTAGTATATGGAGTAGAAGTACAATATTTACCTCTGAGATGTAGTGGAGTAGAAGTATACAGGAGCATAACATGGAAGTACTCAAGTAGCTAAAGTACAAGTAGCTACCTCAAAATAGCTAGGTAAGTAGGCTAGGCTACTTGAGTAGGCTAACGTTACTTAGTTACATTACACCACTGCATTTAAGTGAAACTACTAGGCCTCCCCAACCTTAACATACATATTTATCCTATTTAAACACAAACCATAATCTTTAACTAAACGTAAAGTCTTTTTCGTACCTAACCTAAACATCATAAACCGGATTTATAACGGTTGTGGTTGTCAAGGGTTATCAACCGTTGTCAACTAGTGATGTGTCGTTACGAGCGAGCCGGTTCAAAGAGCCGGCTCTTTTAAGTGACCGATAAGAGCCGGCTCCCGTCCGAGAGCCGTTTTTTCGTTTATTTTTTGCTTTTTTTTATATTTTTTATGAATTCAAGCAGAATGATAGGATGATCTTCTCCATGCCACGGCAGACACGATGAGTGACAGTCGGAAACGAAGCAGCATGTAAAATTACAGCATCCTGGAAATTACAAGGTTTAGTATAATTAAATGGAATAATTTAAGTGACATATGTGCACACATACTAATCAAAGGTCAAAACTGCGATACATTTGGCTGAATTATAAAAGGCAGAAGTGGTAAAATGAAGAGCCGTTTGGGAGCCGAAAGAGCCGGCTCTTCTTGGTGAGCTGAGCCAAATGACCTGGCTCACTAAAATGAGCCGCAATTCCCATCACTACTGTGATGTTGTTTGCTTTTAGTTGACTGTAAACTAACAGCTCGGTACATTTAACTGTTCGCCACAAATCTAGGCACATTTCTCCACCTAGTGTTTAAAATAACGTCGTGCCACTTAAATACCACGACGGTTGAGAAAATCAAAGCGTATTCGGCTAAAAATAAATAAGCAATACTATATAGTTCGTCAATTATTACAAACAAATACTGAAGACACTTCCCGCTGTAGACGCAAGGGGGTATAGCTCAGTGGTAGAGCATTTGACTGCAGATCAAGAGGTCCCCGGTTCAAATCCGGATGCCCCCTGTTTTTACACTTCTGTTTTCTTTAAATCTACCTTCCTAAAAAGAAAGTAGACGTTTTCGAGCCATATAAAATCACGGTAATCGCTGCTGTAAGGTTATTTATTTACTGGATTTAGGCTCCAATCATATAACAGACAGGCAGGGACATTAATATACTAAAGCATATGCTACAGTATTTAGCCTCTATAAAAAAACAATAATTTATTCTGTGCTGCTGCCAAACCCAGCTGCTGTGAATAAGAGTGTTGCCACAATATTCACATATTTGTGTCATTACTGTTACTGCAGGTATAATCCACCCTTCAATAGTACATTGTGTATCTTTTGTTGAAACAAAGAATATCACAGATGCATGACAGACAACACACCCACTGCATATTTGCAATAATATTTATTTAAAAAAAACAAACACACAATACAATATATCCTTTTGAAATATGACTCATAGTCTTTAGCAGCTAGCTCTTTTTTTTCTCATTCAGAAAATTTCTGTTATATACAATAAATAGTTAAAGAGCTTTTTTTTCTTAAAATAAATTACTAAATGTGTTTAGGGCTAACAAAAGAGTCCTGTTGTTTCCATGGCATAAAATACAGTTGTATACATCAGATGCAGACTTGTATATTGCAGAGTTTCTGAGGCCACAGGAGGTTTTAATGCTAGGCAGCTACTAACTCGTGAGGTACTGAATTTGTTTGCAGAAGAAGTAGTTCAGGTAAATTAAGAAAGAAGGTCATCGGTGACAAGAATCACCAATAAAAGTTCAAAATGCATCCTGATTGTCTCGCTCAAAGCTTAATGTGTAGGCACAGGAGGAATGAGAGGGCCGCCTAATAGCATTTAAATATGAGGACAAACAATACTTGACCTGGAAAATATTCACTTAAGTGTCATCAATTAATTGTGAGTACATTTGTGTGTACATGGTGACCTATCTGCCTTAAGTGTAGGTTGTAACATCTTGTGTACAACTTGTTCAGTTCTAGTAATTAATGAATGCATGGTACTTAAATTACTAGCATACTTTACAATTCAGTACAGTAAGATGTTGTCCCTTGATTAACCCTGGTGTAATGAAAGAATACCATTGAGACCAGAGGGAAATGTGATATTACTGGTTTGGTAAGATGCCTAACAAAACATGCTGCACTTCTCGACACGCGTCACTTCATAAAAACACTCCCGGGCGGTTCTTGAACAGTGCAAAAGTCAACACCCGGAAGGAATTTACTGATATGTGGTGTACGTCAACACAAAGATCATCCAGGTTTCTCTGCTGCTCGTACACCTTGAGGCCTGTAGGTGTGGCGCGGCCGGCTCTATCACAGACGCCATGTTCACAGGACTTTAACCCAAAACACTGTAAATAACCTTGACACTGTGGCCACTGTGGGGCCTTTCGAGGTTGGCTCAGTTTGAGGAAGTTTGATCCACTGGAGCGTTGATCTAGTTGGCAACAACCCGTGACTTCATCCAGTCCAGACTGGCAGGGAGACTGGGAGAGAGTGAAGAGAAAGACAGAACCATGAGTAACAAGAAGTGGTCATTGCAACAGGAGTCGATGTTTCTGTTGACTCATAATACATAATGGCAGACAGAAAGAAAGAGTGTTAAGACTCACCCCTCTCCTGTCAGAGCGCAGCAGGCTTGAACATGCCACGAGTGTGACGAGATGTTGTCGAGCGTGAGGCACTGAGAGATCTCTGCCGCCGTCATCGAGCCCTTCACGTCCTGTTTGTTGGCCAAAATAAGAAGCGCTGCATTCTGCAGGTCCTAAAACAAGAGAACATGGGTTACTATTATTGGTTTCTGTATTGATTTATATTCAGCTGGAACGTTTTTCATTGGAAACCCCCAAAATGTCCCCGCGTCAACTTTAGAGAACAAAGAACGGCAATCTCAGCGGAATATTTAGACACATGTCAACACGCTGACTCACACAGTCTGAACTGAAACTTCCTCATGGTATCGCATCATGGGTTTGTCTATCTATGGCGCAACAGTCTCAGACATCACATGAATAGCTGACTTGGGCAGTTTCACTGAATAACAAAGGGCATTTACGTCATGAAAATCAACCCAGCTGCAAGTACATTTACTCAAGTACAGTACTTAAGTACAATTCTGAGGTACTTTAACACTTTAATTTCTGCTACTTTATACTTCTACTTCTCTACAATTTAGAGGGAAATATTACTATTTATTCCCCTGCATTTATTTAACAGCTGTAGTTACTTTGTGGAAAATATAATAAACAAATACATTATGATGTATTATTATAGCTTAAGATAAGATACAACTTTACTGATCCTCAGTGGAAATTCACAAGCTACCCAGCAGTTTATAGACCAAATTTGACAACATAAATATTCTAAATGGGCTCCTTTTTATTTCCCGTTGTAATGTTTGTTAATGCAGTAGGTGAAGGGAAGTAAAAACTTGGACCAAAGCTGTTGCCCTAGCAACAGAATGGCAATGAAAAGGTCTATAAAGTAGATGAAATTAGCCCCACCGGTACCAGCTGTTGTGTTAAAGTGATGCATAAATTAATGCATCAATAATTATCATCCAGTAACATAAGTTATTCTGAAGAGGAATGGGCCATTCTGTATAATGAGTACTTTTACTTTTAAGTATATTCTGATACCTTTGTACTTTTGAATGTAGGACTTTTACTTGTAGTGGAGTATTTGTTACTTTTACTTAAGTAAAAGCTCTAAATACTTCTTCCACCACTGTCCTGCTGTACTCTGATCTAATGTAAAGAGTGATTTGTGGTAAAACCTCTGCATCATCATGATTATAACTCTTGAACTAACACACATCCTGTCAACACAGCTGGATTTTTACCTCATGTGCGAGCATGCGGTGCAGCTCATCTTTGGTGAGAGTGAGGCGTTCACGGTCAGTGCTGTCCACAACCAGGATGACAATCTGAAAGAGACACATAACACATGATTAAATTAGTTATTAGCAACACAATCAACAGATATCTGACATTATCAGAGCCCGTGTTATCAGGAGGGAGGCACACAATGTCTGCTACAGACACATGTAATATATTATAAATGATTATGTAACCGTGATAAATAACATTATCAATACAGGGAGCAGTGCAGGATAATAAGAAGTCAATATAGGTGCAATAGCTCAGTCAGCACAAGCCTATGAATGCTTTCTGTTTTGTTTTGAATATCTAATTGTACAACTACCTGCGTCAACCATCCTTTATAGCTACATTTTAAATGATTAATTCTTGTAAGCATCAGCAAAATATCATGTTTCTGACTTTTGTGATTCATTTTTAACTGATGAACTGTGTTTCATGCTGCACAGACAGTTGAGCTGAAGACAGAAAGTGATGCGTACCTCTGTGTTGCCGTAGTACGAATACCAGCTGGCTCGAAGGCTCTCCTGTCCACCGATGTCCCAAACCAAGAAGTGTGTTTTTCGTACGGTGATCGCCTCAACGTTGCTGCCGATGGTTGGTGATGTGTGGACGGCTTCCTTTGTCAAACTGTTTTAATGTGAGGAAAAAAAACATTTTAAATACAGATATCAAGCAGATTTTATAGTTTTTTAACATTATTTTAACCTCAGAAAGTCACTTACAATTGATAGAGGATGGTCGTCTTTCCAGCATTGTCTAAACCCACAATGATAACTTTGTGCTCTGTAGGAAAAACAACAAACAGAAGTTACATTTAACCACAACAGTGAAAACTGGATTTGTTGTTAACCTCATTTCAACACACTCTAATCTGGAGTTGCATAATTTGTTTCAGGGTACCACAAGACAAAAGTACATACAGATAAGATAAAGACAGGTACAGGACTGTGATGTACTCAGCAGATTAACATGTGTTATCCAAAGTGAAGTTGTTACATCACTGCAGTGATACAAGAGAATATTAGTGAGAGAAACTATATATTGTGACTATTTGTGATTGGCTACATGGAAGCCGTTATTATTTAAATTTAATTTAGTCTATTTACAACATATAATTTAAAGAAATGTATATACTTATAGTAAATAAAAAACAACAACTTATGTCACATGAAAGCAACTATTATTTTAATTTAATTTAGTCTATTTACTACATATAATTTAAGGAAATGTATAACCTAAAAGTAAATAAAAAACAACAACTTATGTCACACGAAAGCAACTATTATTTTAATTTAGTTTATTTACTACATATAATTTAAAGAAATGTTTAACCTTAAAGTAAATAAATAAAACAGCAACTTATGTCACATGAAAGCAACTATTATTTTAATTTCATTTAGTCTATATCATTTTAGGAAATGTATATCCTTAAAGTAAATTAAAAAAAAAAAATGTCACATGATAGCAACTATTATCTTGATTTAATTTAGTCTATATAATTTTAAGGAAGTTGTATCCTTAAAGTAAACAAAAAACATCAACTTATGTCACACAAAAGCAACTATTATTTTAAATTAGTCTATTTACTAAGGACATTCATATCCTTAAAGTAAATAAAAAACAATTTATGTCACATGAAAGCAACTATTATTTTAATTTCATTTAGTCCATATAATTTTAAGAAAGTTGTATCCTTAAAGTAAATAAAAAACAACAACTAATGTCACACATGTACACAGTAGTATATACAGCACATACAGTGAAATGTAGCATCCGTATTTAACCCATGCTAGTATTATTAGGGTCAGTAGCAGCTATTATAATAAATAAAATATAAAAGTGACACAGAAATGGTGTTAAATAAAGTTAATCTCACCTGCGTCGCCGAACACTGCCATCATCTTGGTCAGGAGGAATCCCATGTCCAACAAGTGTGTGAGAGGTGAGAGATGAATACAGTAGAAATAAATCCAGTAAAAGCTCCTTGAGGAGACAAACTTCAGTGTCTGTTAACTGCTGACTGACTGACGATCTGTAATTGCTTCACCTAATATATCTTTCTCCTCTTGGCGTTAGTTCTTTAGTGGGAGGCGCTTCTAGAGAAACTAAAAGTCTTTCTGCTATTTTTCACTCGAATGAGTCACAGGCAAAGAGCATAGTGGTGCTACGTTCACTGGCTGTGGGAAATGTCTAAATCAGACACGTGAGAGACCCTCAGGATAGGTCAGGGGTCAGCAACCTCTCCAGTGGCTCCTTGTGGATTTATAAAAATGGAAATGAATAACTGTTTTTTGTTTACATTTTCATTTTTATTTATCGTTGTTGTAGGTCTATGGTACGACGGTACGATGGAGTATTAGGGCCACATTGTGGAAAAAAAATAAATCTGAGATTTCTAGAATAAAGTCACAAGTTTATGAGAAAAAAAGTTGTTGTATTATGAGAATAAAGTCAATATTATAAAGTAGCAATTTTACGTGTTATTTTCTTTTTTTCTCGTAAAGTTATGACTTTATTCTTGTAAAGTTATGACTATTCTCGTAATATTACACTTTTTTTCTCGTAATATTATTACTTTATTCTCGTAATATTACGACTGTTTTTCTCGTAATATCACAACTTTTTTTCTCGTAAAGTTATGACTTTATTCTCGTAATATTACAACTTTTTTTCTCGTAAAGTTATGACTTTATTCTCGTTACATTACGACTTTTTTCTCAAAATATTATGACTACTTTTATTCTGTAAATCTCAAATGTCTTTTCCCTCAATGTGTCTGTAATACTCCGTAATACATTTGTTCTTTGGCCCTCACAGCATTAGACTAATATATACTATATACTTAGACTATAAACTGTGTCATAAACTTTATCACAATCATCAAATGTTTTGCAGCTCCAGACAGATTTTTTTATTTTTTAATTTTGCCTAAAATGTTTCTTTTGATAGTAAAGGTTGCTGACCCCTGACCTAGCTAAAGCTAATACAGTCTAATACAACAGTCCTGCAATCAATCTTACCTTCAAGAAAGGTATAATTTGAAACTAAGTGTAGTATTTTACCAATTTGGCAGTTTAGGCCTCCGACCTATATAATATTTCATATTTCTAAATGGGGTTTGTATATGGACATGTATGGAGAGCATGTATGGTAAAGAAAATGTATCAAAAATCTATATCCAAATTCTACTTTAGCCCTTACCACTCAGAAGTCGGTGTTTATTCAGGAGCACCTGAAGGCAACACACACCATAGGCGTTCCTTCTGTCACGCCGACGACAGGAGTGGAATGATGACGCAACTGATGACACACACGTCCAGTCCATATATGGAGTGGGAGTAAACACTATGTTCCTTCCTCTCTGGACTTTATCATGAAGCAACAGAAAGCAAAACTGGGTATAGATAGGAACCTCAAGGGATTTCCAACAGTCTGTCTAGGTATTTTCCAAAGAGGTACTTACCCGAAACGCTCAGAATATAATAATAATAATAATAATGATAATATTTTATTCCTGGTTAGTTTCCTTTCCCAGCCACACAGTGTTATAGCCAGTAAATACCATCTACCCCACACTATAACATTTCTCAGTGTATTCAGTTTTAGTTTACATATAAAAAAAGAGCAATAAAAAAAGACCAAAACATCTACACACTTATCTCCTTTTCACCAAGTTTGTTATTTAAGCTTTCTGCCACAAAGACCTTCATTTGAACATGTTTATCATCACTTTAAATATCTTAAATGTAACTTTTTAAGAGGTTTTACTGTCATGTTTTTGTCCTGTAAAGTTCTCCATAAATTCTAATAATTTGTTTGTGGACTAAACTGCCCAACAGTAGATAACATTAGCTCTACCTGACAAGCTATAACATTAATATGCTACTAACATGTTAATGCATCTAATAATCCAATAATGAGTACTATTGATACTTTAAGTAAATGTTGTTGATGTTGTTTTGAGTGCAGAACTGTAACTTATATTGTGGTATTAAGATAAAGTATATGAATACTTCTTCCACTGAACTGTGATTTGGTATATTACAATACTCTGTATTGTGGGTTTTTGCTGTCACACCTTGTTCGGTAACTCTGATGCAAAGCTCACGTTATGGTTTCATACGGAAACGTTTGTGACATTTCCTCCATAGCAGATGACGAGATAAGAAAAACACTGAACACGAGAAATAAAACCACATCCTGGACACAACTGCACTTTTAACTTCAGTTTTTTTTCTCATCGTGTTTCTTCCATGACCTGAAGAGGTAGCAAGCGTGATAAAATGTGCTGCAATTAGAGAGGTGTGTTCAGGAGGTATCACTTCCCTGAATGCAAACGAGGAAACAAAATGTTCTAGGAACATTTTTTGTGTCATCTCTGTTGACATGTGCTTCACAGGAAGCCAACAATGTGTTTTTTGTTCAGGTGTTATTGAAGCATCTTGACCTGACAGCTTCTACTGTACTGGCAGGGTGATCATCAGGTGTTACAAGCGATGACGTTTACTCCTTTCGTGTTAAATGGTTTGCCCTGAACTGTTTGTCCTGGGAGACATAAAGTGCAACGCCAATAATGAATATCAAAATGCAAATCTGTCTTCACATCTCAATTAAGTGACACGATGGCATTTTTCTGATTAAATTTTTAATTAAAATACGAATTTATCCACAGATTAAAAATGAAAGGCAGAAAAAGCAAAATGTAGCTACAATCAGGCACCAATGATACATGTCATTTCATATTTTTAACAATTGCGATAACGCAACAATAACATTATTTACTGATCATTATTTAATATTTATTTATTCAACTGAAGACGGGCGGGCCAAAGCAGCCCACCAAAGACATTCATGGATTCTCCATTATAGATAACTGAGTAAAGACCAAAGCTGATCCTACCCTTCTCCCACCCCTCCCACACCTCCACTTGATACTCCTCTCACTACCTCACAAGAACTGAAGAGTTAAATTAAAAAAATTGCAAATGTCCACAGGAAAAAACAACACTAATTCAGTCAGAAATCAAGAGTAAGAAGAGAGTGGTATTTAATATCAGACAAGCTAGCTGTTTAGGTGGAAGTTGGGAGTGATTTAACCACACACACGAGTACTTTTTATATAACCATTAGCCCTGAAAAACAGACGACGAAGCTGGTGCAAAGAAAAAAACAACGTGCTGGAGCGACAGCGTGGGCTACGGTGCAGAGTAGCCACGAGACACAAAGACACACAAGTATGGTATGAAAACGAGTGTAACAAGAGTTAAGACATCCCACCGTGGCAGTGGTGGACATGGCTTGGCAAGACATTCCGGCACTTGTGATTGGAGTTTTCTTGGGTGTTTTTAGGGTGCGAGTGACTAAGGCAGGACACTTCATTCACACAACTACAACTGCAGTGAATCTCCACCAGGTTAGAACAAATGAATACTGCAGGCGCCCTCACGAGGAAGAGGAGAACACAAACGGGAGGACTGGGTCGAGACGTGTAGACCAGGTCAGGGAAGAAGTAAACGTCTTTGGAGTGTACTCTTTGTTGTAATCAAGCTGACATGAGTGTAGCAACATCGATAAATTGTTGTGTTAAAATATGGCGACTTCTCCACCAGCTTTTTTTTTTTAAGGTCTGGGTGATAAGAACGTGGAGGTGAGAGACTCATCGCTTCTGGATATCAGTATGGGAGGAATCCAAAAGCACTGAGTGAGATTTAAGGTAAAGAGAAACCCTGACACTGTATGTGGGGGGCGGTGACATTAGACCCTGTTTAAGACTGCAGAGGACAGACAGGACAGACTACAGCTCTTCACAACTGAAGGAGAGATCGAGTCACAATCAGAGATTCACAATCAATTACTGTCCTCGTGCTGTCAGTATAGAAATCCATGATATTCATGCAGTATTAACAAAGGAAACAAAAAAACAGACTAATAGTATTTTTTCAAACATAAATAAATTGAATTGCAAGAAGATGAGAATGGCATCTGGCAGTTGATGTTTTTCTTTACATTGTACTGGGATGTAAACAGATTAATTTGTCAGCCTGACTGGCATGGCCCCAAACCCAGTTCCTTCTGAGCCCACAACCTGAACCTTCCCCACCCTCCCTTCCCACATCTCTCAGCTTCCTCGCCTATGTGGTATGAAGCGCGTTCAGCGGATGTAGACATCCCTCCCCCAGTCGTCCTGGTTCTTGTTGCGGCTCATGTTGGCCCCGGTGTCCACAGGGTCCTGGCAGTAGCGCTCCCTCAGCTTGGCGCGTCCATGCGGCTGCGTCTGGCTTGGCATCGGAGGGTGGTTCAGGTTCTCCTGGTCCGGCTCGGCTCCTTCGTCTTCCCAGGACGCCTGTCTGCCGTGATGCTGTGCCAGGTGGAGGCGGCTGCCGCCGCTCCCTCGGTAGGGCTCGGGCTCTTCATAGGGGTCAGTCTCAATGTCCATGCAGGAGTCGCCGGCCTCGGTGTAGGCGGAGTCCCGGCTACCCTGGGTCTCGGAGTCGAAGGTGTCTTGCCGCGACAGCCCCCGGCCACTGCCTCCCCGTAGCTGGCCGCGAGAGGAGCGCAGGTACGCTTGCTGCTGCTGCTGCTGGGGTTTTCCTCCCAGGTCGGTCTGATAGTCGTGCAGTGTGCCGCTCCCACCACACTCTGTCAGAGGCCCTTCTCGCTTCTGCTCACCGTGCACCAGGTACGGCCCCTGCAGCCAGCCACAGACATGCCATACAGCAGCAACCATGCAGAGACACAGACAGCAAAGCAGAGTGTGAGTGGTTAGTCAGCGGGATTAGCATGAGGCAGGACAGACAACACACAACCACAATGTCATAGACTGACCTGTGGTTTTAAAGGCATTAGTGTTCATGACTGACATCAATCTATTTATAACACACACACACACAGACTTACACTCAACACAAAACAAATACAGTAATTAGCCAAACTGATTAGTTCTACTAATTTAAAACCATGATACCTACCTGCAAACACAAACACACACAAGCAGCTATTCAACAAGCAGACTGAGTATTTAACATTACAGCAGTGCCACCTTCTGGCAGATTGACCTCATGGCAAAGAAAAGCAGAAATATCAACACGACTATCAGATGATTACGTAATTAACTGAACTCTGCAGCACAGAACTCTGAAATAATTTCACGTAAATTAAGAAAACAAAAGATCTGAAGTGCAACTGGATTATTTGTGTTGTCACTTCTATAACGACAGCCTCAATAAAAATGTTAGAAGGAGATATAAAACAGCCATTGGGTGCAATACTATCGCTCAGAAGACATAAATATCTTTGGCAGTGTGCAACTCATTGTAAGTAATATGCAGCCAGCAGTAACTCACAAGCTGATTAGTACTTTGCTGTTAAAATTATTATAAAGAAAGTGTTAGCAGCAGCCTCCACCAAACTAAGCATTTCTGTCTGAAGAGGCGGACATGACTTGCTGTTTTCAGGGGCGGTACCATGGCAACACGGAGGAGGACGGCGAACTGGATTCAGCCTCCCAGTGAAGAAAAAGTGTCGGAGAAAGGAGGCCACAGAGCTAAAGAGGGCAGGGTTGGAGGGGGCGGCAGATATCATTTTACTCTTGATTACAGCGAAAGGGAGGGGGCCCCCAGCGGCAGAGGTGCCTTATGGGTTACTCCTTTAGTCCAGTGTGGTTTGAGTCGAGCTGCTCTCACAGTTTAAACAGCGCAGGGAAGCAAACGCTAACATACAGACTACGTAATCTTTCTTGTGGGTGTTCTGAAAAGCTTGTGTGTCAATTTGGCTCATTTATGTGTTGGTGTGAATGTGTTTCTATATACAGCATAAACAGGGTTTCAATGCACTTTTCCTTTAGCAGGCTGCTGGGTTGAGGTTGAGTTGCCGGAGTGCCCCCACCCGCCCTTCTCTTCAGAGAGCATGTTCTTCCACTTTCCCCTCGTTGGCTACAACACCGTCCATGTCAGGCCACAGATCCATATTCCTGCGCAGGGAGGTGAGCACCTGTACCTGCAGGTTGGAGACGGGCTCGGGGGAGGCGGCCAGGGCTGCCGTAGCCATGGTACGGTTGAGCAGAGGGTTGGGGGGGTTGCTGCTCGGGGGATGCGTCGCTTTCCAGTACGCCTCCAGGTAGTCGGCAAGGTGTTCGCAGGCGTCTTCCAGCTGGTTCTCGTCCAAGATGATGTCAAACAGTTCCTGCACATAAAGAACATGACTGTTAGTTGATTTTACAGAACCAAAATTAAAGAGGACCTATTATACATTAGGTAAGGTACATTACTTATTAGTATTTGTTAGGTATTTTCAGGATTTTTTCCACCATATGTAAATTAAGTATTGATATTATGCTTTTTTTGTATACTTAATACCTCTTTGATATACTATATGCATGCATGTGGCCCTTGATAACGCTTTAACACCCTCTATTGGTTATATGCAAAGCCTTATGAATGCCACCCACGGCTGGTATATAATCCTGACTGATTAGTTGTTTGTCAGACCATGATGAAGGCCTGGAGTCAGTTTTATTGCCTATGCTCAGAATATATAATCACTATATTTCTTTCCACCTGAAGACGGAGTGCCTTAGTTTTTTTCTATGGTTGTCTTGCACCACTTGAGGACGATTTATCCAGCAAGACTTCCTGCATTCTGTTTCAGGACCTTCCTTTTGTGCTTTTCCCCTTTCCTTTAGTGCGTTATATCGTTTTTTGTGAATGTCAAAGGTCTGCAAAGTTACAAAACCCAAAGTCCATGCCAAAGAGAGTTACTCCACAGAAACACTGCTCTGAACTGTCTGAAATGCCTCGCTTGGAGTCCCACCTTTTCTTCTGTGACGTGGTGATGTCACCAATTAAGACATTTGCATAATACCTGCCTAGCGGCTAGTTTGGCAAACTTTTGGCAAAAGAGTTTGGTTCGGTATGTGAAAAGTAAAGCATTTTCTGAACATTAAAGCATGTAAACATGTTCTAGTAGAAACTAAATATACAAGTATGAACCTGAAAATGAGCATAACACGTGCCCTTTAATTTATTTTTTTTTGTTCTATGAAGAGTTAGTTCTTTTTAGGGCTGTCAAAGTTGACGCAATAATAATGCGTTAATGCAAATTTGTTTTCAATGCCACTAATTTCTTTAACATATTTATGCAACATGCGATTTTTAGGTTGCAGCGGGCTCACTTTTTAAACTAGAGTGAAGATACTGGTGTCACATGAAACTAAAAACCTAAGGAATCCATTGGTACCAATGGATTGTCAATACTTACACTTACACTAAATTTTGGCATGGCCATTTTCAAAAGGGTCCCTTGACCTCTGACCTCAAGATATGTAAATGAAAATGGGTTCTATGGGTACCCACGAGTCTCCCCTTTACAGACATGCCCACTTTATGATATTCACATGCAGTTTGGGGCAAGTCATAGTCAAGTCAGCACACTGACAGCTGTTGATACCTGTTGGGCTTGAGTTTGCCATGTTATGATTTGAGCATATTTTTTATGCTAAATGCAGTACCTGTGAGGGTTTCTGGACAATATTTGTCATTGTTTTGAGTTGTTAATTGATTTCCAATAATAAATATATACATACATTTGCATAAAACAAGCATATTTGCCTACTCCCATGTTGATGAGAGTATTAAATACTTGACAAATCTCGCTTTAAGGTACATTTTGAACAGTTAAACGAGCGATTAGCGATAAACTATGGACAATCATGCGATTAATCGTGATTAAATGTTTTAATCAAAGCAGAACTCACAGGTGGACACTGGGCCAACTTGTCCGCTGCCACCACCTGCACATTTAGGTGTTTAGCCTGGGACTTCCCCCGAGATTTGATGAGCCTCTGGAGGACCTGCAGGGACACAACAATACAACAATGTCTACTGAAACAGTGTTGTAGGTAAGGGTAGGTAGACAATTTGAATCCAGGGCATGACAATACATAATACAAGTACATTGAAAGGCTATTGCTAAGAAGATACCAACAATAAATAGCATAAAAAATCTTAAAGATTATAACTCTCATGTCATCCGTTGCCATACCTTAGGTGAGGCTATTTTGATATAGACAATGATGGGAGCCAGGGAGGTCTTGGCCAGCTGAGAGGGGTGGTTGATGGTGTCTGCATCCAGAGCAACCAGCTGGAGGGTGCGGGCCAGCTCAAAGATGCGCTCAATCTCACTCTGCACCTCCGCTGAAGGCACCAGGACACAGATACGACACGTAAATACAACGCTTGTGTAAAGTATCTCTTTCTTTGAGGAGATGCAGCACCGTGTATCAGCCATAAGTACACAACCGACATGTTTGTACTTAATCATGCATGATTAAGATTTTAGAAAAAAACAACTCCAAGCGTATGAATTAGATCGGATCACAGTTAAAGTTCCATTTATGCACAGCTAAATGGAGCGGTGCAGCATCCTCATTCTGTCGCCACCTCCCAACATTTACAATTTCCTCATGTGATCTTTTATATTTCAAAAGGAAGGAGGCACTTAAGAATGAGATGGCACTTGTAATCACTAATAATAATAGCACAATTTCTCACCATGTAAATAAAAAAAAAAACACCCTCTTAAAACAAATTAAGTGGAACATTAGTTGTTGTTAGTGCTAATGGGCACAGCAGTAATTACTCTGTCAGGTAAACCACTCAAATCTGTTGACTGCTTGGGTGTTTTGTTTTCATTGTTCCTCAACAGCAGCCTATAGGAGCTTGTTATTTAGCATTTCGAGCACAGTCCCCCCTCCTCCCCATCTCTCCCTTTTTTTTAATCAGCCTGTTGACGTGTAAGGAGAGAGATTAAAACCGAGAACCAGACTGTTCCTCGCCTGTCTGGTCAAACCTCAGCGCCTCCGAGGTGTGCACGTTGCCAACCCGGCGGCAGAGAGAGATAACGGGGGCAAGGCAATCTGCAGAGAGACGGGGCCTGCGCACATTTCAGCAGCCTCCAGAGGGCCGGAGGATAAAGAATTAAAGCTGGAGGCAAAATCAGGACCTCCGCAGAACGATAAGAAACGTGAACTTTAACTCATATGAAGAAATAGCTGGCGAGGTTTCCATTAACCTCAACAAAGACTTTTGCAAATTTGGGTTTGACTGCAGAGAGAAACTTGCTCCCCTGCCGTGACTGGACGGAGTGCATGAGGCGAGCTTCTATAGAGGCTATCCTCGGGCATGATTGCACACATACAGTATATGGATAGCATTATACGTAGGTCACAAAAGGGTGGGAGCAGTATGGAAAGCTTCCATCTCTGCTCATAGTTTGGAGCAGGAACCAGCCGCCCTCCCACAGATCTCTTCCCGCTTTGTAATTCTTGTCTTTTTGTTCGAGACTACAGGCTGTCACACAGAAGTATGAGGAACAGAGAAACTGACAGGCAAGCAGACGGGCAGACAAACGATGTATGAGCAGATGATGGATATAGTGAGAAGAAAAGGGGAGGGTGAGGAAGGAGAGAGGCTTCATTGTTTTGTTGCCGAGGAGAGCATACATACCCAGTACGTCTGAATCAATACAGAGTGGAAGAACAGGATGGGAGGTGGGAGAGAAGGAAGGGTGGTGGGTGGGTGGGTGAAGGGCAGAAAAGACAGGATGAAGAAAGAGAGGAGGCCAGATCAGACTCAGACAGTCAGAGCAGGTATAAAAGAGAAAACACTTTCTTTGGATGATGTACAACTGTACCCACGTGGTCTCCAACATGGATCTACAGCATGTCAAATTATATTTTAATCCAGACAGTCCCTCAGATTCATTACATTCAATTTGTAAAGCTAAATCATATGTTATCATAAGTTCAGCTGAGACAGTCCAAAGTACAAAATAACCTTGTGCTTTTCTATACTTTTTAGGGCTACAACTAACAGTTATTTTCATCGTCAATTACTGTAATCTGTCGATTATTTTCTTGATTAATCGATTAGTTGTTTGGTCTATAAAATGTCAGAAAATTGTCGATCAGTGTTTCCAAAAGCTCAAGATGATGTCGTCAAATATCTTGTTTTGTCCACAACTCAAAGATATTCAGTTTAGTGTCATAGAGGAGTAAAGAAACCAGAAAATATTCACATTTAAGAAGCTGAAATGAGACAATTTTGACTTTTTTTCCTTTAAAAAAAATTCTTAAACAAATTAATCGATTATCAAAATAGTTGGCGATTAATTTAATAAAAAAATGTGATTAATCGTTTTCATTGTCTCAACTCCTGCAGCATCACGAAAACGTTTTTTAATGTGTATGTATGTTTTGTATGTGTGTGAAATTGTAAAGGTCTTTAATTTTAAGATGTAAACCAAGCTGTTTCTAATAGATCTGATGATAGTTTATATTTGTTCTGTATTGTCTACAAATCCCATAAAATGAATGTATCCTACTAAAAACAGTTATCTTTGTAGCCAAAGACTGATAATATCTTATTCCTTGAGCTCCATTGTTGTCCAAAATCTATTAAAAACACATCAATGAGCCACACAGCGCCATCACAGAGTGACAGGCAGACGCCGTAGTTAGTTTTGAGTCAATCCAACATACAACATCCTGCCGTCCCAAATGCGTTATCGTCCCAACTCGTCACATACTGACGCTTCTGTCTTTTCGGTCGCAGTAAACGCGTGCTTAATGTTGTGAAGTAAACAAAAACACTTGCTTAGGTTCAGGCAATAAAACCACCATAGGGTTTAGGGAAAAAACAAGATGGTTGGGCTTAAACTACTACATTTGTACAGCGCAAATGACTCTGAATGTTGTGAACACAGGACATGAACGAACAGCTGATTGTAACGCAACGCACGGGACATGAACGGTGGTCTCCTGGATGAAAGTCCTGTGTTTGTTGGACCACTCCACCTCCCCTCCCACCATGTGTGTGTCTTTTGCTCTTTAAACTAAGTCATCACACTCCTGGCGCACTTTATCTGTCTATCTATCTATCTATCTATCTATCTATCTATCTATCTATCTATCTATCTATCTATCTATCTATCTGTCTAATACAAAAGAAACACACTGAAAGCACTAACGATATGAAACACAGATAGTGAAACGTATTTAAATGGATGTTTAGCAACATGACGTGATGAAAAGAAATGTTTTTATACTGTACGTTATCATCTGTCAAATAGCAAAACAAGAGTCTAATTATTGTCTTAACTGTGGAGTGAATGTCGTCGTGGTTTGTGCAGATCTGAAGTGGCTGTACGTTGTCTTACCCAGGCTGGAGCGGGTACTGGAGCGCTCGATGATGGTGTGCTTGCTGGGGTTGTTGAGGACTGAACGTTTGGCCAGGGAGATGTCCGCTGTCACCCGTGTGATGGATATCCTGAAACAGATATCCGGTGCACCAGGGTTAGTGAGCATAAATCAGTTAAAGTAGAGCCTACAGTACATGACGGCTGTGGATAGCAGGTGATCTCATTCTTACCTGCCCTCAAACTTGTGTTTCAGAAAGTCAAAGAGCGCTTTCTGCATCATGTCTGTCACCTGAAGACGAAACAGCCGGCGTAAGACGACAAAATATGGAAGTGAAATTAGACGTAAAACAAGTTGCGCATTGTTCTCGTTACCTCGTATCCTTTAAGTGACGGCCCGACTAGGATGATGGGTCTCATGGAGGGAACCACGTCATAGGGGGGGACGTGCTCCATCTGAGCCGGGAAGAGACAGCACCAACATTTAACGTACTCTCAGAACAGTTCTCACACAGACGTACAGTCACGCATAAATCAACATTAACTCAAGACAAAAGCCCTCTCTGACCCTCTGCGAGCGGTCAGATTGATGGATGGCGAGTTTCAGACGCTGGAGTCCATTTGCTTTATTGACCGCCGCTCTATGCATGTTCGGAGGCAGGGATCAATTTCTCACTGAAAGCACTCGCTTCTATTTCTTAGTGTGAGGTCTCACATAATTAAATAGTCCATAATTAAACCAGACGCCAGGGTGTCAGCTGCTGCTCTAACACATACTTCACACTTTTCTCTCTTTGTTGTGCATCAGCATAAATTATTAATGTCAGTGCTGAATTGTGATTTTTATGGTAGGCACTTTTTCTTTTAACTTTTGTGCTTCAACTTTTTGTTATTTTAAGAAAGTCCACTTGTATCATTTAATCTGGAAATGTACAATAAATTCAAAGTTGTCAATGCCTAAATCTCTGTCACAGCTTTATCTAATCTATATATACTAGAGATGGAAACACTAGAGCTGCAACTCTCACTTCTTCTAAATCGAAGCTGAAGACGTTTTTGTTTGTCGCTGCTTTTTATTAAAGGGACTGTATGTAACTTTTTACACATATAAATAGTTTTTTATTGCCAATGTGTCAACAGCTTGTAACCTAACCTAAAAAATGAGACCTTGTGTGATTTTCTGGGTTTCCTCTATCAACCTGTAGACTGCTTTTAATGTGAAGAACCCAGGTCCGTTTTTCCAGGAAAATCCAACGGATGTGACGTTCGTGCTTGCGATTGCCTTAGCCGTAGCTAACATTCTGTATGAAATGGAGTCCGCTAACCAAACCGCTAGCCAACAAACGACCAGCCTCCACCACAACTCGGAGCCAACACAAACGGAAGCACAAAAAAAACAAAGTTATATCTAGTGAAGCCCGTCTTGCAAAACAGGAATGTGACCGACGTCGGGCGAAAACTAGTGTTCTGGTAGAATAGCAGAGCCAGTGCGAAGAGTGTGTGCGCATGGGAAATGAGCAAGAGAGAGAGCGGCGGCGAGTGTGTGAGAAAACGAGCGAGCAGCGGAGCAGAAGAGAGTTTAACTTTGAGAATATCAAGTAATTGTACAGTGGAAGTTGCAGTTTGTGCAGAATTAAATGCTGCAGCTCCTCAAGACCAACAGAGGTCTGTTTTCCCGGCGGCTGAGTGGAGTGACGGGGGTTAACTCCGGAGCGAGAAATGATATCGACTCCAACCCAGCAGAGCAAAACTACGGCGTCTCCCCTGTGCTTTCTTACCACGGTCTTGAGGCTGAAGCAGGAAAAGTTAACACTAAGATCAACATTAATTCATGAGAGAGACCTTCGTTTGTTAAGCTAACATTACTGCCAAGCATGTGAAATATATAGTGATGTTGTGGTTTTAGCTGCTAATGTTAATCACCATGATGCCTGTCAATCACGTTCAGTCTTGTGTGTGTCGCCTCACTGTTTTAACCGATGCCTGTATGCATCTATGTAGCGCGAGCAGCAGGATGCTGTCGTTGACTTAACAGCAACAGGTGTCGCTGTTAACAAGCAATTTCTGATTCTCCCTTTAAATCATTTCTTACACTGCACTGTAACTTTTATTCTTGTGTTTTATATCTGTTTTATTCTATTTAGCTCGTTTTTATCTTCTGTTCTCTTGGCTTTTTAAATGACTGTTTTAAATGTATTTAAAAGTCCTTTTTTAATGTGTTTCTTTTGCACTTTGTCTGGATGCTTTTGATGTTTTATGTAAAGCGCTTTGAATTGCCTTGTTACTGAATGTGCTATATAAATAAACTGTACATAAAGAGCCCTGTACATACTGTAGTCTGTGGCTTTCCTTAAGCTGTTTACACTAAAAAAGGAGAAGCCTATAACCGTCACGCAGACTTATATACAACACCCACACAAACACGATCCATACTGCAGCGCATGAACTTGGGGCTTATTTGTACATCATGAATCATGAAAAGAATGATTCATCTATAAGGACTCCATAAGCATTTGTCCTCTTTAGAAACAGTCTGTTTTTCAATGAGAGCGGGGTGAAAACGGTCACACGTCCTATATACTTTGTGAACGCTGAAATTGGATGTATTTCTTTTTTCAGATCTGTATTCAGAGCACGCCCCCTCCTCTCTGTGTGTGTGTGTGCGCGCTGTGCAGCTCTTCAGGCAGCAGATAGTGCTGGAGTGCACCGCTCCACTACATTATATTACATAAAGTACAACAGTGGAAGCTCATTTCACCTCATTTGTATTCACAGAGGCTAAAAATACATGTTGTAAAAGTTTCCAAATGGCTCTTGTCTCTAAAGGGGCAGAGCTGGAGCGCTGAACATTACAAAAGGGCTCATTGGTTTTGAATAACATGAGTACAATTACACATAGATCCAGTATAAAAGAGGGAAACCAACACACAATATCGTGAAGTCATATATCATTGTAAAGCTTAGACTATAATCTGTCCATCGGTCACATTGTCATGACACTGAGGTCAAGAGAATTTGACCTTTGACCTCTAATGCTGTAATTGGGCAAATACTGAATGCCACTGCAAATGCCCTTATTACTAACTTCATATTGTTCTGATGTGCACATGGATAACATACACAATATCATAAACTGTTCAGGTGAATAGTTAATGGTGAATTCGGTGATTTTGTATGAAGCAAATCACAGTATCTGAGAACCTAGGCTAGACTTTATTATATCGTGTCTGTTGCATGTAAAAGCTTAATCCTTTTGTTCATTAACCCTGACAATAGAGTGACTGTGAAGAGTTTAACAATATTCAATATATGCTTAACAACTTAGCTTAAAAAGAATTTATTAAACACAAATATGTATGAGCTTCTCCAGGCCCTGGAGTATCCACTGCTGACCAGGATAGATGTTGAAGTGACAGTCAGGTCGTCCATGAATGCTCTTATTGGGGGCTGTCACACTCCAGTCTTGGACAAAGAGTCCCTGCCCTTTACTTAAAAAAAAAAATTTTAGAAACACGTGCTGTTGAAGAAAAAAGCAGAGTAGTCTGCAAACTATGCTCTGTTAAATTGTCAAGAGGAGGAGTGAAAAGCAGCACATTTAGCACAAGCAATTTGATAAAACATCTTAAGAACCAACACAACGCAGCGTTCAAGGAGTTTGCTAATGCTAGCAGTTGGAAACAGCAACAACCAACTTTGCAGCAAACGCTGGAGAAGCGAGCGAAGATGTCCGTAGACAACCCCACGGGCGGTAAAAATAACAGAAGCTCTTACCCCGTCCATTGCTCCTGATGACCGGTCAATGTATGTGATTTCCAGCCATCGCCATATCACAGGAGTCACATTACCAAAGCTGCTTAACTTTGTGAAAAAGCACATCAACTGTCTGTTGCAGGACATTTCAGCCTTCAGTTTCACCACTGATATTTGGACTAGCAGTGTTAGCCCAACGTCTCTCATCAGTTTAACTGCACAGTGGATTGATGAGGATTTTACTCTGCACAGAGTCGTTCTAAAAGCAAAGTAGTTTTGGGGTTTTGCACACTGGCCAAGTCTTAGCAGGTGCGCTTGATGATATGCTACAGACGTGGGGCATTCCAGAAAGTTCTGTTCACGTTGTGCTCCGGGACAATGCCAAAAACATGATAAAGGCCATGAGTGATGCAGGACTCCCCAGCCTGCCGTGTGTCACTCGCACCCTCCAGCTGGCTGTTAACGAGGGTCTTTTGGCACAGTGAAGTACTCGTATCGGTACCCAGTATTGGCGAGTACCCAGATGTAAGTACTTGTACTTGTACTCGAAAATAAGTGGTATCGGGGCATCAGCTGCATACAGTGGGGCACCAGTACGCAGAAGTATTTCTAGCATATAGGGCAGCCTATATGGTACTACCTCATGTTTCTCAATTTTACGGCCACCATAAAGGGCGCCAGTAAAGAGCTCAAGGCCTGGCTCCCAAAGGTGGACGAAACAGGCCTGCCAGGGAGGTTTAAGGTCTGGATACACCAGCACTCCAGACGACCCCAGATCTTGTGGCTTCTGCTGGTGAATGCAGTGCCCATAACGACAGTCAAGTCCCTGGAGAGGAAGATCAGCAGCTACTTGCGAAGATGGCTAGGCCTACCCTGCAGTATGAGCAGTGCTGCCTTGTATGACACCAGTAACATCCTGCAGCTCCCGAACAGTGGCCTCGCTGAAGAGTTCATGGAGTCATCGACAGGGGAAGCTCTCTAGTACGGAGAGTCCTGGGATCCAAAAGTGGCATTTGCCGGCATCCAAGTCTGAACAGGCAGGAGCATCGACAAAGCACTGGAGGTGGCTGAGGCAAAAGTGGGGTCTGTAGCAATGGGGTGTGCAGACATAGGCTTCTTCCCGGTGACCAGGGTCGACAATGTCCAGGGCAAAGAGTCAGCAGGATGGTAGGGATGGGACTGCAAGGAGCATGGACTAGATGGGAAAGTGCACTGCAACGAAAGATCACCTGGTCAAATATCTGGCAAGCAGACTTCCCCCAAATTCGATTGCTGACGATGTTCTACCAAGTCCAGCAAGCCTTAATGCTATCCCTGCCGCCATGACCAAGTGCTTAACACAGTCAATGCGAGTGTACCCACAGCCATCAACACCAGCCAAAGACCATCACGTTCCTCAGAGCCGGAGAAAAGCCCCACCTACAACCAAGAGCAAAGTCTGGTCTCCTCACCACCGCCACTGACTGGCAACTGGAAGTGGACTTGGGCAAGGAGCTGAAGTTCCCAGCCTGGATAACATCAACACGGCTTCAACAAGACATGATCATCATTTCAGAGTGTACCAAGCAACTGATCATGCTGGAACTCACAGTGCCTTGGGAAGAGCGTATTGATGAGGCCCATGAGAGGAAGCGAGACCAAGTACCAGGAACTTGTGGAAGAGTGTAGAAGGCAAGGCTGACGAACTCGCTGTGAGCCTGTGGAGGTGGGCTGCCAAGGATTTTCAGGGCATTCACTCTGCAAAGTATTTGGGCACTGGGCAATGGGCATCACCGGGGAGGCCATAGAGAAAGGCCGTCAGATCCTTTACGGAAGCTGCAGAGAAAGCCACTAGACTGGCTTTGGATCAAGAGGATAGATACGTGGGCGACTGCAAACTGGGACGCAAACTGGGGTCTGATCAACCCTGGCTGGGTCGCCTGGGCGAGAGTGTCTGATGTTGAAAGACCTAAAACACCCAATGACCCCAGGTTCCATCACTGATTATGCGTCCCAGCGCATCTGCAGGATGTATCTTTCATCTTTGTGTTTGACACATTAATTAGTCTAAGCTTTACAATGATATATGACTTCATGATATTGTGTGCTGGTTTCTGGATGATTACAGTTTACTGTCCCTCTGTACAGTCAGATTCTTCTAAAATACTACAACTATGCCATGTTTACAGCAAATGGCAGATATTGTATTTCCCAAAATAGAGCTAAGATACTTCAGAGTGAATAGAGTAAAAAATTTAACTAATAGATATCACCATAAAACTTCCCCAGTTGCTTACTTACATTATGAAAAATATTTTTTGTATTTGAGCGTAGCTTTTACCTCAGATTGTGCTTCCCTTTGAATGTTTGTTGTGAAATATTGTCTAGC